>JAPMOB010073257.1:0-21372 GCA_029875015.1 Lepomis gibbosus | reverse complement strand
GACCAATGAGAATGTTAGTCGACCAAGACGGCATCGACCAATTAGTCGACTAAACGACTAAAGTTGACAGCCCTAGTCCTCAGTTATTTAACACATCTAGATGTGAATACCACGAAATGAAAGCTGAAATTCTGAACTATTGTCTCATACTCATCTTTTGATCTTAAACCCAAATGTCTTCAGTGAACCACAAAAACCAAGGAATTTGGCTTACTGTTCCAGTACTTTTGGAGGGGACTGTATTTGACCTCTAAGAAATTCCAGTTAGTCTGTCATCGTTCTGTCATGAGTTGTCATGAGTTCTTGGTGAGTTAAACCAACAAAGGAGGCAGATGATATTGGGTGATAACAATGTTGAAAAGGGGCGTTCCATGTGCCCTGAAAACAAAGAGTTACTGTGTGTGGCTTAGAAGATACCTCAGAGAAATGTAAATATTGTTTTGAGCCTTTGGTATTTTGATTATAGGTTGCAAAAGTGTGATATTGTCACAATTTCTGATAAGACGCGGGCACTTTTGCATCTGACCTGTACAGCTACAGTACGTACTATACAGAAAATACCTTTTTTTTTTCTGTGCAAGGAAGAGTTTCCCTGTTATCATACTACGTCTGGAAAGTTGAAAGATGTACCGTAGGCAGCAGCTCTTAGACTCATTGGGTGTTTTTATTCTCTGGGTTTCGTTTCTGTAAATAAATAGAGAAAATGTTTTCTTCCTGCTCTTGTAGGATTGATTGACCTAATTTCAGATCAGATTTCTCAGCAGGTACAATGCAACAGATAGTTAATTTACTGTTTACTCATTTACCTTCATCCTCAGGCATTGTGTTCAAAAAAGCTATTTTTCTGAATGCAATTTCCTGCATTTTTACATAGATTTGGACAACATGGTAGGTAGCACTTTGGTATTAAACCAGTCATCATGTTTTGCCTGAGGGTCAAGAGTTAAGCTTGAAAAGATTGTTCGACATGTTGTCTTACTTTGTCGGAAGTCAGAAGTGTTTGTGGCCGTTGTGATCGGTCACGCTCGATGGCGGAGTTCCATAGAGAGGGGAGAGATGTAATAATAGTTTAAATATGTTAATAGTGGTGCACTTACAATCCTGTAAGACAATAGTGTTACATCCATGTTTTACACATGAATAGTGACAGAAATAGTCTCGTAAAGGAGCAAAGAAAGAGCTTGAGTTTAAACCCTTGCTCCTTCCCCACGTTGATGCCAGCCAAGGTGAAGTAGGTGTAAAAGTCGGATTGTTGGTTTCAGGAAGTTACAAAAGATGTTGGACACAGCTCCCCCTAATTAAGACAATGGAATCACCTCCACCTGACAAGCCGTTCTGATGAAGCATACTGGCAGCTTAATCATCCTTTCATATCAGTAAACAGAAATTGGTTTATTAAAGCTTCATATAAGTAGTGTTTATTGCAGAGTGCAACCTCAACATCTCCCCCTGGGATTCCTGAATCAGCTCTCTTTCCCTTTGTGTTGAGGTTAGTCTGGTGGTTAGGGAGGTTACGTGTGTGTGTGTGTGTGTGTGTTAGTATATGTGTATGTGTCTGTTAGGCCTTTCTAAGCCTACTGTCAGACTCAGAAGCCTCCACATTCCTCCAGTACTTCACATATTCTGCCCAGCCAAGGCCAGGGGCAAAGTGTGTGTGGGGGGATTTGTGTTTGCCAGCCCAGCTGCAGCACAGAGAAACAGCCTGATGCATTTTTGTTTCAGGTATGCGCTCAGCTTAGACACCAGGCCTTAAATCATATGCAGTCTAACTGTAGTTCTGCCGGTGATTTTCTGTGTGTGTGTGTCCATCATGGGGTTATCATTTCCTGCCTTGGACATCTACCCGTATTGTCGTGTCAAAAACACATTCTCAGAAAAAAAAACAAGACATTCCAGAAAATGTTCACGTTGGCTTGTGCCAGAGTAAGGCAATTTTGAAGAACCAATATTGCAAAATAGCAGCATAAAAATATTCTTTTAAGAGTTTTGTTTGAGTTATCGTGTGTGTGTGTGTGTGTGTGTGTGTGTTTGTGTGTGTTTCTCCTCTTTGGTGGTGTCAGGTCACCTACATCACCTTTTTTCTGCCTCTCTTGTTCTGCATTCCTCTCTCAATCAGCAACAGGTGGAGTTAGTCTGGTCAGACCAGTCTCCTCTTTCCTCTCTTCTTCTCTTAACAGTGAAGATGCTGGAGAGAAAAAGACAGCACATAAACAAAAGTGCCAAGCACAGACACCCACATGTAGTGCTTTAAAGTACTCCAGCTCTTCCATAAAGCTGGTGGGTGACTTGATAGAAACAAAGACGAATAGACTAAAAGTCAGGATATGTTGTGCTACTTCAAATTTCGGCTTTGACCAGATGGGTCAAGCTCCTAATCAGTTCCTGGGGATGTGACAAGACGAGTCACGATATTGGTTTCACTAGATCGAGACGATTTGTCAATTCGAAATCTAAAAATCAGAACCAGAATATAATGTGGTCAGGCTCTCGGGAGTCCTGTGCTGCTCTCAGATATCTTTCTCCTGCAGATCAACTTTTCTCAAGTAATATCGCTGCTGAGTCAGCAGTGCAGGCATGATTTAGTCTTCCTTCTTCTTTTGTGTCTTTTCTTTGGGGAAGCAACCTCTTTAAATGTGCATGTGACACCTTTTTACCTCAATGATAAATGAATTCATTTTAATTCAGTTATAAACTTCTAGACCTTAATAGCTCATGTGTTTTCAGCAAGTTTTCTGATCATATTTATAATCTATCTCACATATCCGTGTTCTCTGACAGATTTTAACCTTTAATACAGTCTATGCTTTTAACCTGATGAGAAATCTTGTCACACTATAATCTCTTGGTTCGAGATCTCATCACACCCCTATCAGTCCCAGATGAGAGAGGCCTCAAGGAAAATACAACAGACTGTCAATGTGCCAAAAGCATAAAAACAGCCTGTCGTTTCCCACGCTCTGTGGGATGATATTAAATTGGATATTAATAACAGCCTTTGCACTGGCGAGGTGGCATATTTTTTGTCCAAACCACAGCACTTCTACCTCATCCACCCTGATGGATTTCCCAGGCCAAGCCTCCTCAGAAACCCATCAGTAGGCCAAAAGGAAGCAATGGTTGGTGAATACTAAGCAGCGGTTGACATCCTTGTTATTTTCCAATGTGTTGTATGGAGAGAAAAACTACAGTCTGGCAAAGCATGTGGCCAATATTAGGCCTAAAAGCAACCGATGTAACTGTTGGATGGTTTTGGTGATGAATGGTCATGACAACTGTTTCTAAGATATAGTGGTACTAATGGTTTATTAATGCTTAGGCCACACTTTCTTTGTTTAATGTTGTGAAGATGTTCAAATGGAAGAATCAATATAAAATCAGCCATCAACCTTTTTGTTATTTCAGCTCTTAAACCTTCAGCTGAACAGAACTCCTGCCAACCAGTGCTTCTTCATGACTCACCTTTCTTGTTAAAAATCACATTCTCTGCAATAACATAATTACTGGGTAGAGAGAAATACCAGGTGACAGGAAGAAAGCCTCAGACCGACAATCATCTCTATACCGGAGTTTAGGCCAGGGTGTGTACGTGTGGGTATGTGCAGCATTAGTTATGACTGACAGACTGTGTGTTTGGATTCACTGTAAAAAAGAGATAAGGATAAGGAGAGACCAGTGAGGAGGGTGTTTTCGTGTGTGTGTATAACCATGTATCACCACAGATGCATGTGAATCGCAGTTTGCGTTTTCACAAACTGACAATGCGCCATAAATTCTGTTTTACATCTGATCCAGCCTCTTTGTCTTTGTATTTGTATGTGTACACACACACAAACACACCCACCCCACTCAGAGGTGTTATTACAGCCTTATCTCTACTATGCAGTGTGTCCAAACCCCTTCAACGCACACGCATACTCAGTGTATTGCTCTGATCTCCCTCACCTCAACTCAAACATGGGCATTCAGTTTTGTTAGCAACCTCTCCCAAGTTGTGTAGCAGAAAATATTGGGCAATCATAACACATTTGTCATGTGATTTGTGGATTTTAGTTAAAACAATGATTTTATCATGGGAATGAGCATCTGCACTACGCTGGGATTACAACTCATAGATCTTGGTTAAGCTGTTGCGTGCTGGAGAGTAAATCAAGTGCACAGCAGGGCACAGTGACGCAGGTCTGTGGTCCAGGGTACCAGGGGAGGTATGCTTGTTTTACTAATCAGCTGCAGAAAAGTATGGCTACGTTAGAGAGGACAATAACAAGGCTGATGTTTCTGTTCTTCTCCCTTCTTTTTATTTGATTTCTTAATGTCTCACTTTTTACGTCCTTTTAATTTTTTGTTTCTCTGCATTCTCTCCAATCTCTCCTGTGTGCAGGGCCACATCTAACAACAAGGTTAAAGAGATGGTCCTGTTGGAGTTGAGCTATGTCAACTCCAACCTGCAGTTGTTGATGGGAGAGCTGGAAGGACTCAACAGCTCAGTGGAGGTCTACCAGAACACCCAGTAAGTGCAAATATTAGTGAAGCAATAATAATAAAGCAACTTACTAATTTACTAATTACTACATTTTTCAGATGAATTAAAGGTTTAATTTCACACAAACTGCCTGTAATGGGGCTATTAAAAAGATTGCATGTTAAAATGCATGCACAGCAGCCAGAACCTTCTAAGGTAGACACAAAAGACTTTGGCACCAATCCTCTTGTCACATAATAAGGTCACCACTTACCCAAACTCCCCAACATTATGTACAATTTCAACCTTAGTCCTAAACTACATCTGATCCTGGTTTTCTCAACCGTGCAGTGAAGGCTGTATGGCCTGAAAGCTGAAGTAACCTCAGTGTGCAAATTAGTCCTTGATCTGGAGATATAAACCCAGTACTGTTAATACAGATATAGGAGAACACAGACACATAGTGCTGAGCCAACAAGAGACTGATGTGGCTCTGACACTCTTTGATTAAGTCATCAAGCACGCTTTTAGATGAGAGAAGCTTGATGATAGAGAAGAAGGTAAAAGGCGTGTATTGAAGAAGAGAGAGATGTGGAAAAAGACAAAGTGGAAGAGTTTGTTGTTGTTAAACTGGACCAACTGGTTTTTGGGACAAAGCACAGAGCAACAAGGAAACGATGAGCTGAACTTGTAGGCAAGCTAAGATAAGGCTTTGTGCATGTGTGACTGAACTGTTTTGGTGTTTTCTTTGTTTGATGACAAGCCAGGTTTATAGGGTGTGTTTGAAAATGTAGTAGGCATGTCATGATGATACACTGTCTCAGTAACGTGTCAAGTAGGCTTTAGTAATACAAAAAGGACTTGTGATAGGTAAATGACAGTGGTGGACTTAAAATAGTTTTGTGTGTTAATACAGTTTCCTGTTGAATTGAAACACGTCTGCTTCAGAGTGGTCTCTTCTTATTAAGAACACTTGAGACCTTCAGAAACCATCTGCACACACACACACACAAACACAAACCACATGTTCTACACATTCACACTGGTGCACATGAGGCAATACCAACATGCATATACATAAAGGTGTCCTCCACATACTATAAACAAACAAATATGTGCATAGTACATATAAGCATTACCTTGCATACACATTGCAAAACAAACACTTCTGTAGAGAATGCCAAGTTGTCCATGACAACAAATCACAACAGAGCGTTAAAGTGTTGAGAAAGGCAGGGTGATTGTAGTGGATTGAGGGGGATGGTGTGTTGTATGGTGGTAACTATGGGTACAATTCTGAGGGTCATTGACAGAAATCTTTTTGTGCCAAGCTGCTACTATCAGGCTGTTTTAATTCTAAAAACATTTAGTAGGGATTTTAAATGAGCTATTGTTTGAGTTTTCCTTTAAATTTTGACATAAAACTCCAAATGACCTCATAAAACACTAAATACCAACTTTCCTTGACACACCCAGATTATTTTGTTTTGTTACAAGGTCTCACTGCTGTAAAGAACAGCAGCCTTCAACCTAAATCATCTTCTTAGACAGGTCGAACTCCTTATTTTAAATTGGAAAGAACCCTTCAGGAATACAGAGAGGCAAATATTTTTGGTGTCCTGCTCAAAGAAACACAACAGCCACTAGAAAAAGAGTAATTTAGTTTACTAATTACATAATGTGGACATCTTCAAAATTCAACACTTGCCTCTTTGTACAGTCTTAAGGTCCAAGTGTTCTCTTTCACATAGGATCAGACTGACTCAAGTATGAGAACATTCAGCCCTCCTTGTCAGGCTCTTAGAGAAACACCTGCTCACTGCTCCATCCGCAGACAGTAGACGTGATGTGAAACTACCATCACCTGCCCAAAAGTGTGTGTTGGGTTTTAAAAGAAATTAAACACATGCAACATCCAAAGTGCTCACTTCATCATATTCACACTACCAGATCTAAACAAGGTCATTCATACATGTAAAAGGGACTATTGAAATATTCAGAAAGTAATTTCTGAGCAGGTATCTCAGTGAGTAGATCCTGCGCAGCCACAATGGAGAGTTAGCCTGAAATACAACCTCAGTCTTAGTTACGGAAACAGAAACCTTTTGTGGACTTTTCCCACCAGTCCACTGAATAGTGTCTGAGGATTTTTCTCACGCAGTCCAGATTCAGCTGTTAATGCTTAACAGAAAACACATAGGGTGAACCACCCTAAGAAAAAATAATCTCATCAAATAGTAAAGCAAATACAACAAGGATTTATTTATCACTTTGCTGACTTATGTGTTTTTTTTTAAATATATGTTTAGTGTTATAATCCTTAAATGTCACACAGAGCACCAACATGTTACTTGTGCTGTGATTTGTGATGTACCGGTAGTAAATGTTCTTGACCTGGAAAACAAACTTCCCTCAACCTTCTGAATCAGCTTAGCTAAAGTGACGACAAACGAAAACAGTTAGATAAAGATGTCAGCACTGAAGGCCTCTTGAGATAGAGTGGAAAAAATAATTGACTCTTGTCTATTCTCTGAGATTGCTATAGAGAGATGCAACTCTGACAACTGGGTGCCTTTGCTGTCATCATGAAATGAATAGTTTTTTTTTTAGGCTTCTGATCAGAATAATTAATCTTCAGGTAAAACTTCAATGAATAAACCGGTAGTGAAAACAATTATTTGCACTACCCAATGTTATTTTGCATATGCTAACAGATAATGTTTGCATTGATATGAAAAAAAAATCTTTAAATTGAAATTATGTTTTTGTAATTGCATCTTTTAAAGCTATATTTTCACATTTGACTTGGCCAGCTTATCACAAATGCTGGAAGTATGACCCCCCCACTCTATGCTAAGCTAACAGTCTCCTGGCTTTCACTTCATACTTAATTGACAGATGATGTAACTCTTGGCAAGAAAGCAAATAAGTGCCAAAATGTGAAACTGTTTCAGACGTCTATATCTCACTAATTATCTTGGGAGTTTCTTCGTACTAAACTCAAAGAGGGCACAAAGCCAGAATATCTTGTTTAAGCCTGAAATGAACATACTGTGTATCAAAACAAAATGATCTTTACTGTATATGCTTTGAGACTCAGCATAGTTTTGATGTTTAGGAAAAGGGTTTAATGTGCGCTGAGTTCTCCGTAGCCTAAAGCAGAGCTTTGCTTGACTGCTTTGGCAGGCAATAGTCGTCTGTTCCATGTCTTGCACGCTGGCACTTAACACAATAGGTGTGTGCGTGTGCGCAGGGAGGGGGAGTGGGCTTCTGAGAGGCTTTTAACATTTCAGATACCCAGCAGAACAGACATCCTTACCCCCCCATGCCCGTCCATCTGCCAAACCAGAGAAAAGATCAGTGTGATCTCATCTACAAGTACTAATGGATTACACTGCAGCCTCTATCTCGCTCTGTCAGTGTTACTGATGAATGAGGTTTACTGTGATTCACGGAGCCAGTATGCTCAGAGGAATGCTGCCTTATCATCAAGTAATGAGTGTGTGGAGTTGTTTTTCCGAACCCTGTGGTTTTGGCGTACTGTGCACTGAAAAGGCTGTACCTCATCTCTGATCCTTTTTGATCGAAAGAGTCCTAATTACAATAGGTTTTGTATAACAACATATCGCTCACTTAATGTCGTTAGTGTTGGGACTGAAGTTTATGCTTCTGTCACCATCATTGGACCTTGTTTTGAGTTACCTAAATGCCCATAAGCAACCAGAGCTTGTTTTTAAAAAGGGATATTTATCTAGCAACACCTCATTCCCCTGCTTTCAGTAGAGGGAGTGTTTTAGTTTTTATAGACTCCGTCTGATCAGCAGCAGGTATCTGTCAGGTTATATTTCATCAACTCCGATAACAAGCTCAACCTGCTTTCCATCTGTCAGCAGCATGGACCTCCAGGTTTAAATAACCAGAAAAACTCTAAACCTTTTTCGCTACAGCTGAGGTCAGAAGGGAATGTTAAGCTGGTGTTTTATGGCATATTTACAGTTCCGTGCGTTCAAATAACCCAAGGTTAAGTGCCTGGTTTGACAGCGCACGGAGGAAAGAATCGTTAGCGACACTGACTGGCTGCAATTCCACAACAATCAACAGAGTTGTGTAAATTTACAATACAAGAGATGTGGGGGCCCATTCAGCTTTAAATCTTAACTCCCTACACCGAGTGCTTACAGCACCATCTGCCTAATCCTGCCTTCCCCTCTGTAAAACTACACAAGATTAGACTAAAATGTAAACTTTCTCAAGTGACAAAGCTGCCGTTTGGTGTGATCAATCTGTTCCTGGCACTGTACATATTATTATTATTATTATTATTATAATTTTACTGTGTAATTGACGAGATATCCCTAACAAGTGTGCAAAAGGAGTTTCTTGTTGTTTGATATCTTATACCACACCTTAGAGCCTGCTTTTCTTTTCTAGACTAATGGTGGGTATTTATGTGCTTTCTGTTTGGCCTAGCGTTCATTAATCACTTGTGAATCAGATAAGCACTGCATTATCCTTTTTTGTATATGAATTTCTGCTGTATCATGAATTGTCAACAGTCTTGAGAGCAGACGTCAAGAATATTTTCTTTCATGTGTATTGTACTGACCATAAGATGGCTGATCTTGATATTTCCTTACCTCTTTGCTTATAGGGAAACGGCCAACATCCCCCTAATTGCTCTGGGTCTGAAGGAGACAAAAGAAGTTGACTTCTCCACTCTATTCAAGGTATAGAAGCAACACTTTCATTATTCCCTCTGTATTACAGCAAATAGTTAACTTTTGGATTTGTCCAAATGAATGAAAAATGCACAATAATGTGATATCGTTAACTACAGAAATTTGCACGCAACAAATATGGCCGCAGTGTTTATGATAAGGATTTGGTTACTGCAAAATGAAAGTCTCCTTTCATGAAGTATTTGGGTCACATTGTCTGTGCCCTGTACACCTACTGAAGCACTGCATTATGTTGCTGTTCATCCAGTCAGGAACAATACATCATGATCATAAAAAGATTTTTCTAACAAAAGTAGGTCACCCGTTATTGAGACGTGTTATTATGCTGCTATGTCTCAGTGCGAGGAAGCACGCTCGTAAATGTCATGATGGCACATTTACAGTGCGTTGCATCCTTTGCTGGTGGGCATTGTGAGGTGTTCTGACTTCATGATCTCAGAGCAGGTAAATGCTGCTCTACTTACTGACTGTACTCACAACTCAGTCTTAATGACCTCATGTTTCTTACCTCTGTCTGGCTCTGACAGAATGACAGCTCTCACCAGCCTACTTGGCACAGCACAGTTGGATTTACCTTCTGTTTACAGTTATTAATGATGTGACAGAGTTGACTAGTTGCGAGAGGGGCCGTCTCTGTAACTTAAAGGTCACATGGTTAAGCGCAGGAGCACTCCTCAACAACTGACCAGAAATATATTTGTATTGAGATGTTGAGCTGTATTTGTTTTTGACAGGACTTCATCTTGGAGCACTACAGTGAAGACGGGAACAGTTATGAGGATGAGATTGCTGACCTCATGGACCTGCGACAGGTAGTGCACGCTCATAGTCTGATCAGATATTATTTGGTCATCGCTTCTGATATGTGGCTTTTTACACTTGTGGTCTGCATAGTAATTGGTTTTTAGAATCGTAATCTGCATGAACACACCACAGTGTATTCAAAAGGGGTTGAATATGCCCAGCATCCATAACGGTTTCTACCACACAAAGCACCATGAAATCCTTTCTCTTAAGAACTTCAACCAAATCACAATAATATATTTTCTCATCCCAGTCTAGTGTTCTCTAGTCATGCAGATAGTTTTATTTCCTGAGGTTTTTCAGGTTTTGGTCTCTGGGATTTCTGCCACCACCCAAATACAATGGAGATGAATGAGGGGTTTTTTAACAGTGCGTGTTCAAAACATTGGAAATCAGAAAGATAGACCTTTCTGCAAAACAAGTATTGCTGATTATGGTGAACAGCTGTCAGTAAACAAGAAATTGTTTCTCAACATTTTTCAAATGTAATTTTTTGATGCTGTGAGCAGCACAAATTGGGTAAAAAATCGAATCCCTTTGTGTAAAATACACATGTACATAAAAATAAAACTATCCACATGGACACCACAATTGTGAGTGACAACAACACCACTGTACATCGTCACCACAAGAAATTCTCCTTTATTGCATGCTGAATCAGATCTTAACTTTCATGTCCTAGGCCTGCAGAACGCCAAGTCGAAACGAGGCCGGGGTGGACCTGCTGGCAAAATACTTCAGCCATCTTCCCCTGATGGAGAGCCGATTCTTCTCCCCCAACCGCCAGACAGGCATCTTCTTCACCTGGTACGCACCTATTAATACCAGATATTACTAATATGATATTGTTAAAATGTAGACAAAATAAATCAAATGCAAACAACTGCTGCAAAGGTTCACAACATAAATAATAATAATATTTCTATAACATCATAAATTTAGGACTAAGAGATAACATCAGTGATAAGAACGGGCAAAAAGCAAAGCTGTGCTCTTTAATCTAGCTGCCTTGACCCCCTACACCAGGGTTCTCCAAAGCCTTTTGAGCTTAAACAGCAAAGGTCTTAAATCTGTGGATCAGCTGGTATGTCTCTGCCAGAAGACGCCCGGCTGTCCTTTTTATTACAGGAGAGATAAATAAAATGCACAGGTTTGATCACAGCTTTTTGGTTTGGTTATGCCCTCCTGTTGCACTTTGAACCTGTTATAAGCCAAAGAATTCCATTGAGACAAGAAAGAAGAACAGTGAGATAACATACATCTATAGAAAACTTTAGCAAAGTCAGCAAATAATTAGAAACCCCCTACCGTGTGAGCAAAGTGGGTCTGAATGAAGGACATTTGTTTTAGCAAGCTCGTTATCAGATTAGTCACTAATACTGAATCTGATTAATTGAGTTTGTGAGGGCAAATGGAGCAATTTTTATTTGGAGGACATGTGGTATCCAGTGCTAAGCGCCTGAAAAGCATCCCAGTGAAGGCTCCCCACTGACTTAATGCACTTCAATTATTCATTCATGCAGCAGAGATGGAGAAAAGGGAAGAGTGTAGCTTAAAGGCATAAACCCTCAGAACCTTTTTAGATGTAAAGGAGAGAGGATGAAAGAGAGAAGAAAATAAAGAGGATGGAAACTCAGACACTGTGCATATACAGTACGTGTAAATGTCACTGTATAGTTTTTACATAATTTGTGGCAATTATGAATCTTATATTATTTGCCTGCTTGATTCCTGCTGAACATATTTTCAACTCTAAATATCATATTCTGTATTATTAGTTGTATCTCTTAAGTTCTTTTTTTTTTGGCTTTTACTTAACATAATTTTATTTTCTATAAGTCGCTGTGTGATTGTTTTGACTTCTGCCTTACAAAAAAAGTGAAGGCTTCCGCCTCTTTCCCTCAGGTACGACTCATTTACAGGAGTGCCAGTATGCCAACAGAACCTGTCACTGGAGAAGGCCAGCATCCTTTTCAACATGGCCGCCCTCTACTCTCAGATTGGTACTCGCAGTGACCGACAGACAATAGTCGGTCTGGAGAAGGCCATCTCTTCCTTCCAGAAAGCTGCAGGTAGGAACAGATGGGCGTGATAAACTGGTTTAATCAGATAATTCTCTCTCACCTGCCTGGAAATTATGTTCTAAAGTCATTTCTAGCTTTCAAAGATGTGAAACAAGACACTTTATTTTCTTTATTTCTTGAAACCAGGCTTATCTGTGATCTCATGCAATATCTGATTTTAGTAATTCAAATATAAATAATGGAGTAACTAAGCTTCTGAAACGCTCCCACTGAAACCTTTCACAAAGAGCACCTGTGATAAGTGAGTGGAATAGAGAGGAAGGAAAAGAAAGACAGCAGAGCAGACAGTGCCGTCAGCACGTTCTCTTAATAGTTCTGTTCTTTACAACATTTGAGATGTATATCAGTGATTCGCTATGGCCCAGACATTTTCTAATGACTTATAACATTAAAAAGATACATTGTTTAGAGATGGCGTTGTGTTGCAAAAGCAGCCTTATTTTCAGAATGTGCCAGCCTCCACCCTGACTTCTGCTCCATGACGGAAAATGAATGCAGTTGATGGTTTTCTGGCTGCTTGTCATGTGGCTGAGCTCCAGAGAAGCACCGACCATATGAACTGGTTTCTCAAACCCTCTGAGGTTTCAGGAAGCTCAAACGTCTTGATTGAATTATGACTTGGCAGGAGTATTGCTGTATAATTACAGCTCTGAACAGGCCATGGCTTTGGTTATGTTGCTTTAATGGCTATAATTTAGTCATGTATAAAGTAAAACAATTATGCTGCTATGAGGAAAATTGTCACCAGTGCAAAGAGCCAGTAATAAACTAAGGTGAAAGGCAGGGATGCTAGCTGTAGAAGCGCTGCTGCAGTGCCCTTAAGCCAGGGACACAAAAGAGGTTTATGTGATGGGAGGAGCCAGCAAACAATGGTAAAATCTTAGAAGAAGACTAGCAAGGCAGTGCTCTGTTATTAAGTTGTCTACAGTTCTCTGCTGCCAGTTTTTTTTAATCAGCAAAATAAGAGGGAGGCCTTCTCAGTTGGAATGCAGATGGTCTCGCTTTTTTGAACATGAAAAACTAATTTAAGGAGGTTTGTGTCTTGGCTCAATTTTAAAGAAGCACACAGACGTTGATCTCGCTGGTAGCAGTGAACTTTTTCCCCTCACTGGATACTATAGTAACAGCAATAGGCCCCAGGAACAGAAGAAGTAGATGATTTGACAAATTGAATAACTAAACTCTTTGTGTGCGAGTGTCAGTAATTAGACCTAATGTACCAGCATGCTGAAGAGCCCAATCTGTCATTTTGTGGACCTATATGGCTCTCCCAAATGGACTAATTGAGTTTTGACTATGAAAATTCACTGTTGTCCAAAGTATTAAGTATACTGAGAAACTAATAATAATAATTCTAATGCACTTTATGTTTAAAACAAATCTCAAAGTGCTACAGGTAAGATCATAAAATCAAGGTAAAAACATCAATATAAAATATATAGACTATAGAAATATAGATTTAAAATTCATAAGTTCTGCTAAAAAGAAATGTTTTAAGTCATTTTTAAAAAAATGATGTGCCCTCAGATGGTCAGGGAGGGCATTCCAGATCCGACGAGCGGCAGAACAGAAGGCGTGATCACCCATGGTGCTGGGGAGGCGGTTTGAGTTTGTTGAGCGGAGGGATCGTGTTGTAGTTACAGGACTGAATAGTTCTTTCAGGTGGGGGGGGGGCATTTCCATAGATGCACTCGTGGGTGAGGAGGGAGACCTTGTATTCAATCCTAGCAGAAACAGAAAGCCAGTGAAGCGAATGGAAGATGGGCGTAATGTGGTCATATTTTTGCATTCTCGTCAGGATCCTTGCAGCTCTACTATTAGTAGCACTAACAACCACTCTTCTAGTAACTTGTTGAATGCTTGGGGACTGGATTTCATAATTAGGGCTAGACACACTGCATGGATACAGTCTCCCTTATAGCCTCTCTTTCCCCCAGTCTGCTCTATCCACACACAGGACTAGAGGGGTTTGGTTTTGAAATAATCATTAAGCCTTCTGATGTAAATGGGCCTCTTTGTAATTAGCTGACAAATCACTAAATCAAATTATTTTTGTTTTCACAAAGCTAAATAGGATCTAGATTGTCCTGGGTTACATGCTTGTCTTTTAAATATGGCACATATTGTTTGGAAAACTGACAAAAAGGTTTTCAGTTCAGATTGCCACACAAGCTGGGAAAGTTAAGGTACAGAAAAAAACAAGCCTAGTATTACCTTGCTGTTTTAGCACAGATGCTCCCAAATAATTAAGTATAATTATTGTTTCCTTGAAATAGTTTGGTTCTGAGCTGTGCTGACGTTTCGTTCTCCCCCAGGCCTCCTGAACCACCTGAAGGAGACATTCACCCATACTCCCAGCTACGATATGAGTCCAGCCATGCTTAGTATGTTGATTCGGATGATGCTTGCTCAGGCTCAGGAGTGTTTGTTTGAGAAGACTGCACTGCCTGGGATCCGAAACCAGTTCTATTCCCTGATGAAAATGGCCCAGGAGGCTGCGAAGGTAAATGGCAGCAAAGGCGCACACACACACAAGCTGTGTCCGAAATCACCCACTACTCACTATATAGTGGACTATATAGTGAGCTCGCCATTTTGTAATGCTGTCCGAATGTATAGTGATAATTATTCAACCTATATAGTCCACTCAGTGTATCCCAGAATGCATTTTGAAAAGTAGTGTACAACCTATGATCACTAACCAAGCTGTATATACCATGATGCATTGCGCTGATAGAAAAAACTGATTGTCCAACGGCAATGACGTAATTAACGGCGCCAAAATAATGAACGGAGTAGTGTCTGAAAGTGTTGTTTTAACAATGCGAGGGAGCTCCCTATATAGTGCTCTTCATACAACACCCTATACAACACCCTACATAGGGGGTAGGGAGTAGTGAATGAAAGGGGATTTCGGACACGGCCACATAGTCCTTCATCATATAGGTACAGTATTCTTGGATGCAGTAGAATATACTGGACTTTTAAGTTTTATGGAAAGTAAAAATGTCACCACAGTTGGATTGCTCATTTCTATCCGTGAATATATCCAATCATTAACTCAGTAACTTCTAACCTCCTTTTCCCGCCAGGTGGCAGAAATCTACGACCAAGTCCACCAGTCCATGATCCAGACGCCAATCAAAGACAATGTTCCGTTCTTCTGGTCGACAATGTCACAAGTCAAAACCAACCACTACCGCTCCATGGCACATTACTTTGTAGCCTCTGCACTCTTAGACCACCAATGTAAGAACATTTGTTTATTGAGACAATAATATTTTTTATACAGGTTTGATGTGTAAAAGATGAGGCCACTAGGTTGATCTGAATTTAGAAGTTGAGAAAGTTAAGTAACTAAGCCTGCTACTTGTTTAGTAATGGACCATCTGCACTAGTGCCCTAGACTCCGAATGGAGACAGGTGTATTCTTCACAGACATGCTGTCACACATAGTAATCTTCTAACTGTAGTGGAAAAGTCAGCACAAATCAAACATGGTCCCTCTTTTCTTTTAACAACAAGACAGAACTACTGCAGTGAATTTGGGTCAACAGAGTGGAGTTTATGTCAACAAAGTTTTATTCACTCTAATCATCAACAATCTCCAACCCCACTTTGTCTGCTTCATCTACTGTACACATTTTAATCTGCTTGTTATGTGGTATCAGCCTGGCTGTTGAAAAACAATTCTGGGATTGGTCAATACTTTTTGAAAACCCTGGAAAACCTGATGCTGCTCTTAAAGTGCTACATGGGCCACTTGGGTTGGTCATGTCAGATGGCTGGACTGGACCGCAGCCAGCCAAAATGCTATTATGTAATTGCTATTTAGAGAGAGAGACACACACACCATGGCAAAGAGAGGCTAAGTTTTCAGGATTGAGCATGGTTGCAGTGGGTGAAATTAAGTGAGTGTACTGTAGACTGCTGGAGGATTACAGTTATGTGGCCTCTAAATGCTGTCTACATAATGGAAGTGAAGAGTGTTTTTTAGAGTGAACAAAAACCTTCCTCTAATGCTGAAAACCAAATTAAACAAAATACAGCAGATTATATTAAGCTTTACAGTGATAGTTTTACCCAGTGCTTTTAATGGGACAGGACTGAATAGAGGAACAACAGAGCAAAACAGCTTTGAGTTTGGCAGCTCATTAACAGATTCCTGTGTGAATGAGGAAAATAGAGCAATTAACCATGGGACTGTAGAGAGAGTACTCAAACAGGACAGAATGAAGACCGCTGTGGTAAACAGACACTTCAAATTAAACGCTTTATACTGTCTAAATGAAGCAGACTAATCAGGGGAAGCCAAGAAAGTTCTGATGCACTAGACTTACCTTTTTAAACAAGGTGAACCGTGAGAGGAAGGAGAGGAGAGCTTATAGGAATACACAAGTTTTGGGAGGATTCACATTTTGATGAATTATGGATTGTAGTCTCTGCTAATATGTAATATGCACTTACATATATACAGTATATCTGATTCATAAATTTTATTTGTTAAAATTTTTATAAGGTTGAAAGTGTGCATTAAAGTACGTACAGTATGTACTGTGCACTGCAGCTACATACAGCGTCCTGTCTTGCAAGCTTTCCACAATCATTGTAATCTTGGCATCTCGTCATGCCCTTCAAGAGCCATTTGTTTCAGAGCAGACGCCAGTATTGGTTGTAGACAAAGTTAAATTGTATTAATTTTAACATTCTACTTTTTGCCGTCTGTCTTCAGTGGATTCCAATGACGATGAGGACCAGCAGGAGAAGACCTTGTCGCAGGTCTACGATCGCCTTCCTGAGGGAGTCTCTCCTCTACACATCCTGAAAAATAAAGATGAACGTGAACGAATTGGTAAGAGTGAGCACACAGAGTGAGCACAGCAGAAGGCAAAGGAAGAAAACTGAGCACAGTAGAGTGCCAATAACACCAGACCTGACTCTCCTTGTTCTCCTCTTTCCCCCTTCCTTTCCTTTTGTTTCTCTAATTCACTTCTCCCCTATCTATTTCACCTCGCTTATCCTATGGTGACTTTTCCATCCTCCTCCCAGGTAAAGCACACATTCGTAGGGCCATCCTGGGTCATGAAGAGGCTCTGAGGATCTATGCTCTGTGCCACCACTTGAACAAGCTGGACGCCCTGCAGGAAATTTTAAAAGCCAGCCACCAGCGCTCACTCAACAAGTACAGTGAACATGAAAATGAAGAAGAGTTTGCTGACTACACGGAGGCCCCAGATATCATCTGTGAGTCTTAAATGTTTTAAAGAGAAGGCAACAGCATAACCACAATGAAAATATCCTGTTCAAGTAAACATGAGAACCTGAGATAGGATAAAAAGAGTGGTAACATTTTTTAGAGTCTCCATTAAAGGCCAATGAGGTTACAGCTTTGCTTTCTGTGGTTGACATAGAAACCCACCAGTCACCCTAGTGTCACCACAACAAACACTGTCAAGCGGGACCAATGTGTTGATTTGCGAGGTTTGTCTGTTCGTAAAAAGGCTGCTATGTTGTGTACCGCACTTGCTGCAATCAGATGTGATAAGTGACATTTATCCTCGGGTACAGATGATGTAATATTTACACTGCTAACTGCCTGCCCGCCTCTCTACAGGGCAACAGTTGAAATGTCGTTGTGACTGTAAACACTGTAGAATGATGGCTTTGTTTTCCGTCTTTCTTTCCATAGCTAAAACAGAACACAAAGCAGAGATGGAGTTCCCTGCAACCACAAAGGTGAAAGTCACCGACTTCTTCCAGAGGCTGGTATGTGGGTTACTAATACTCTTCCACTCACATTGCTGTTTTTTTTACATGGTTGTTGGTTTATTCATTAAATGACATGAAATGTCTCTGGACATGTGTCTTAGACATTGGAAGTGTACTCACTTTTTATAACACCCAGAGTGCATTTTTTTGTTATTTCTGAATACAACCAACCACGGGTGAGTCCTGATAGCTTTGGCACATTTGACCTGCAGCCAACCAAAAAGTCCTATGTTGTTCCTAAAGCATCCTGATCTCATCCAAAGCAACAAATCTAAAACTAACACTAACCACAAACAGAGGTTCTCTGATCCTGGCTCTCTTATCATGTTGGTGGCTGGGAGGGGGCACTGGCATCCTCTGGCACTGAAACTGGAATCTTCTGTTCATATCCCCTGAAAAAGACAAATGCGAATGTCATGTCTTTTATCTTGCACAGTATACAGTGACCCTAACATAAACAGCTTCAATTTCAAGAGGAACCTCTCTGATTCCTGTTTCAAAATCCCATCAACATCTTCAGTAACAGTCTCAGCAACAATACTCTTTTTTTTGCATCTGCAGAGAAATGAGAGACTGAAGATAAATCTAGCACAATCTTTCCAAATAATCACCACGGTGATAATTAAAGGAGCAGGGGTAAGAGGCATCATCCTTGGTGTTACATAGGATTTGATTGTGAGGATTTCTGGAAGAGAGATTTTCCTGTCAGATAAGAAGTGGATTTATGGCTTCAGCAGTCTGAAAAGTAGGACATGTTTGTGATCAATTATGTCTCTCACACACACATACACGCACAAAGATTAATTTAATAATTATAATTGTTAGCTGTAGCTATAGTTATATCATGCAGCTGAAACCATATCTTATGGTAGATAATGTGGATCTGCAACCAAGTAGACGTAAGAAGCATATTCAGTATGTTAGGAAAGTTGTTCATATAAGTCAATTTGTTTAGAATACGAAGGATTGTGTGCCGTTTCAAAAGGAAATGTGACTGGCCTGGTGGAGTGCATATCTTGACACCTGGCAAACTAGAGGAGCAGGTGTAAGAGATTTTGATAATTAGTTTTTTAGTTTCCCCGCAGGCTTTTGTCAAAAATTCTTAAAGGACAAGATATTGAGTCAAAACCTAGTGCCATATTAACCCCAGCATCCCTGTAATCTCTCCACTCAGGGCCCTCTCTCAGTCTTCTCAGCCAAGCAGCGATGGACGGCCCCACGGACAATACAACTTTGCCCAGAAGACCGAGACCTGGGCTTCACCCTGAAAGGAGAAACACCGGTCCAGGTGGTTTCATTGGACCCCCTCTGCCCAGCTGCTGTGAGTTAACCTACATTCCTCCCATTACATTTGGACAAGGGAAGGTCTTGCAGCCAGACTTTGAAACTCAAAATGAACTTGAGATAGGTAATTCATGACAGTTAACGCAATAAAAGAGGCACATCACACCTTTGATGGTTAACTGTGGTCATGGTTTACTCCCATCTTTGTTAACTGATGCATCACCAGATGCATCTTAAGTTTCAAACTTTGGACAGGGGAAAGGTTTTTATCATCTGCAGGCTGTCAGGAAAAAAGAACAAACTATATTAGTTTACAGCACAGAAGATGCATAGTTGCTCAATAACTCCCTGAAATAGTTTTAACTAGCATGGAGTGGCTCTGTCTACAATGGGAAAACTATCTGCTTTAAATGTCAGGCATGCTTACTGAATATCAAATGAATTCAAATTAAAGTCTTTCTCAGAAACCTAAACAGGATTCAAGCTCAAAGAATGTGCGACACCCCGCCCCCCTCCACATCCACTCTGGCTACTAATTTAATTTGGAATCAGAGAGTATTTACTCTCTGAAATCCTTTTCAGTCTGACAGCTCATTAAGAGGTGCTGACAAAGAGCAGGCTCTTATTAGGCCCTGCAGGCTATGCAGAGAAACAGATTAGTAGTATTACATAACTCTTAACTGGGCCAAACTCTTTATAACTTTTAATACTGCATGCAACAGGATTTCTTTTGGAACTGACTGATTCTCCTGAGCTGCTGAGTCTGACCTGTCTCTGGTGAACACAGATCAAGTTATCAGACAGAAATAGCTAAGCTCATGTAGATAAGACCACGTTCCTACAGCTATGAAATAATGTGCTGTGGTGCATGCAGACACACACACACACACATCCCAGTGTTATGCCTGCTGTAAAACAAGCTTTGTTTGGGACTAAACCTCAGTGTTTTTTCTCTGCTGATCCTGGCTGCCTAAAGGCGTTGAAGGAAAGTTGGTAAACCTGACTTAGTTGCCATTCAAACAAACCTTCAGCTGTAAAATATTTACTCCGTCAGCTGCAGTATCAGGACATTTCCCCCGCCCTCCTCTCTAACTCCTGTTCTTCCTCATGTCTTTTCCAGGCTGAGGGTCTGAAAGAGGGTGACTACATTGTTGCAGTGGGCGAAACAGACTGCAAGTGGATGGGCGTGAGTGAGGTGATGCGGCTGCTGAAGGACGTAAACGAGGAGGGGATCGACATTCAGGTGGTCAGCATGATGGACAGCAACCCTCCAATGGTATGCCATGCCCTCCTTCCTTCCTATTAGCTGAGAGAATAGTAATCTATCTGTTATACTTGATTGACAAATAGTGACAGTAAAATTTGTATCAGATGACTGAACAGCATTGTTAGTTTGTCATTGTAATTTGATTTCTCCTCTTTTCACTAAATGTCACTGTCAATATCTTTATACAGCCTACAAAGAGCGCCACCTTCTGTGGAAACCTGCCTAAGACCTATTCCATGATTTGTTTGGCCTTTGATGACGACAATAAGAACCCCAAGTCCCGCAAAGTAACCAAGAAGCCATCTTTCATCAGCTGGGGTCTGAAGAACAAGCTGAAGAGCGCCAGCACCCTCAGCCTTCCCACAGCTGACCACTCCGGCGCCCTTCCTTGGAACAAACCCTGTCCCACCTTCCCCAGCTCCAGCTCTTACAATGACAGCGCTCTCTACTAAGCATCATGCAGTACGCAGATTAAGCCTGGTATGGCTCTATACAGTAAAGTGTTGTACCCATGCAGGATCTGCTATGGTACAATAGCAGTGCCCTTTGTTGTTTTCACTGGAATACTTAGCAGTAGTGTATTTAGCTTGTATGTCACCAAGGTAATAATGACATTTCTTCCGGAGTACCTTGGAAAGAGGACGTGCCTTTGTTGGTACTGTACATGGGCGTCTTCCCAGCACTGTTCAGTATCTAAAGTAAACTGGACTGCTCACTAACAATGGAAAATCATTCTGTACCGTGCCAGTATGCGTACAGTAAGCACAGTGAAACGGCACTGTGAGAGGGGGGGGGGCATCATTTCTCTCTCTCTCGCTCTCTCGCTCTCTCTCTCTCTCGCTCTCTCTCTGTCTCTGTCTCTCGATATCTATCTAGATAGATATCTATCTAGAGATAGAGATAGATATAGATATAGAGATAGAGAGATAGAGATATAGAGATATACACACACACACACACACACAC
>JAPMOB010073238.1:0-13846 GCA_029875015.1 Lepomis gibbosus | reverse complement strand
TCTATCTATCTATCTATCTATCTATCTATCTATCTATCTATCTATCTATCTATCTATCTATCTAGCTATCTATCTATCTAATCTATCTAATACAAACCATCTATCCATATCCATCCCCCTCCTTAGTTTGTCTCTCTGCAGCTGAGAAGAATATGCTAATAACGTTAGCGTGTGTTAATAATTGATGGTCATAAGACTTGGCTCTGCTTTGCTGATTCGGCAGTATTAGTGAAGGCGGCCGGCCACGCTAAATGATTTATCGTGGCCAATATTCTTCCTGGAGGGATTTTGAATGTCTAATAAGGAAATATTCCTCCTGTGCCAGTGTGTATTTATCAAACAGTAAGCTGTTTTCTGATAGGCCCAGCAGGTCTCTTGGTTTCCACTGCAGAGACAAAATACTGTTACAGTCACTGCTTACTCAATATTCCAGGGACTCAATTTCCTTTAAAACCAATTTTCTGTGATCCCTTTTGGATGTTTTTTGCAAACAGAGAGTATTTACCAGCTGCTGAGCTTTTGTTTTAAGCAGAGAAATCATCACTGTAATCATTTTTAGCTGAATCTGGCACTGTCCAGTAACTTAGTACCATCCCCGAATTCCATTTTCAAGCCATAATTTCATTATTCATTATCTCAGATATACATAAAAGCCCAAAAATCTAAAAACTGGAGTGGGCAAAAAGCTTTGAGCCTGAAAAAAGATGTGCCTAACTAATAAGCTGTCGGTCCACAAGGCCCTGCTCTGGGAAAGTGGCTAATGTGGTGTTTGGCTGTGAAGACAAGTTCTCCTGTTGAACAATGAGCAGGTGCAATGTGTGTGTGTGTGTGTGTGTGTGTGTGTATGTGTGTGTGTGTGTGTGTGTACTCAGGACAGGTTCTCCATTCTTCATCCCGTCAAAGCACACCAGCATGCAGGTGTGTGGTGGAATGTATATGTTTAGCACTGTTACTGTAAGTAACGCCTCGGGTCAGCTGTGTTTGTTCACATGGGAGGGAGGGAGAAGGAGAGAGAGTGCACAATGATAGATAAAGTCACACTCTGAAAAGAAAGTATGACTATGCGAGTCATCATTTTCCAATTGCCTGCCACTGCGCCTCGTTCTGCATGTTTACGATAAGCTTGTTTGCACAGAGAACAAAGGCATGCGATATTTAATGATCATAAAAAGAAATGTTTGGTCAGCTACGGCACCAAGAGTCCCTCCTCTGTGCTGTTCCATCACATAAAAACGATTGTGTTTGCCAAAGGTGAAGTCTAAAAGAGCCTTTGACACCAACACATGAAACACAGTTTCACCTTAGTCACATTAGGTACAGAGTAAAGCTAGTGACACCTTACTTTGTTGACATGTGGATTAACTGATACTATAGCATGTGGCTGAAAATGAACCAGCCCGAAACGGTGGTTGACATAGGAAAGTGATGGATGTCGTGAGCAGGATCTTGGCAACTACAATGAATTGTTGAGTCCGTAGAATAAACTCTACCCATCTGCTCATTTATCCATTATGCAAAAATTATATATATGACTGATATAAAGTTTTGAAGATTTATGCCAATGAATAGTTGTTTTTTTAAAAGGGACAAATTGATTTTACACATCAAAGTTAGTTTACTAGTCATGGGAAGTCCTACTCACTCTGTTGTATGATAATAATTCTAAGTCAAGCCTGAGATGATCACCCGGATGATGTCACTGTAACGATATGTCATCTGGGTTATTTTAGCCTGGGTTTAGAGATTAATAATCTGTTGTGAAAAACATGCCTTACAAAGAAGGGCGTGGAGTTTAGAAGCTGTGGGTGTTTGCAGGGAAAGCAGATCTAAAGAAAAGCACATACAGCTATTCTTGCATAGCTTTAAATTGCTTAACAATTCACATTCATTCATTCATACAATGTAGCGCAACACTTATATTAGGAAATATTTGTTTATATAGTTTAGCCACATAGCCACAGTGATGTCACCTATCTGTTTGTGGACTACTGTTTTAAAGCCTTGAATTTTGGCAATATGACCATTTTGGAGCCAGAAGTGACATTTGGAGGAGAGGGTGGAGCTGGGAAGGGATCTGTATTTCTGCGTCTGACAGGTTGACATGGTAGCATCTTGTCAATCACAAGGTAGCCATGCCATCAAGCATACCCTGCTTTATTGACTATCTAACCCTAAATGGAACCATAATCGCTACACGACCGGCCACTCAGGCCGATCAGCTGGACCATGGGGGGTGCATTGATCACTCAGAGGAGAAGAAAACATCCCAAATGAAGCACTTGGCCAGTGGTCCGTGTTTGCGAGCTGTCAGCGCAAGACGCTGGCAAGATGAGAAGAGGTAGATTTCATCGATGATACTTGGTGATCAAACACAGTCAAGATGGACACCCAAAAGTAATTTACAATAAGTGCATTCTACCATATGGATGTAAATAATACACAATGTCTGTTTCTGTGTGTGTAGCATGAAGGGACTACTTGTTTAGTTATACAACCATGTGTTATATAATAACAATTAAACAACCTTGTAACTTCATAATTTACAAAATGAACATGATGTATTGAAGAAGACTTAAAACTAGCGATTGAAGCTATAAACCCATTTTAAAAAATGTTAAATGAAGTAATAAATCAAGTAAGAAGTAGGGTAATTTTGTCATAGACTTCTATACAGTCTGACTTCTAGCAACCACTGGAGTCGCCCCCTACTGGCCGTTAAGAAGAATGCAGGTTTAAGGCCCTTCTACGTTGGCTTATCTTTTCACACGTGGCTGCTACTGCTGCTTTTACAGCTACTATACTGCCACTACTATTGCCAATGTTGCCACAGTACTATTTAATTTCTACTGCTATCAGTATTGCTGTTGCTAGTGCCACTACTACTGTGCCAATTATTTCATATATATATCATGAATATTTCATATTCTTTCCGTGTGTGTGTTGTGGTAAAACCTGCTTTTTCTGCTTTGCCAGAACTTCTCAGCTTGTAACAACAGCACAACACATCCACTTCTCAAGCTTCACTGTAGGCTGTCTTGACTGAAACACAGCTGTGTTACAGTGGATGAAACCCTGCACTAGCTACACTCTGCTCATTTCCACATTCCTCCCTCTCTCATTGCGCCACGTATAAATAAGCTGCGTTACACCCTAGGCCACACACACTGTACATGTCCTTATTCCGTTTTCAACACTCTCAATAAATTAATCTTAATAAATTCAACAGTGCCTAACGTTTACTCTGGTAACAGATTTACATATCTATCGGCACACACTGTGTATTTGCTTTTTAATGCACATATATGTAGATACACACACACACACACGCTCACACACAGTGTATGACCAAGGTTACAGAGTCATGCCGGGCCCTCCCTCCACTCACACCTGTTCATCTCATCCTGACCGCACCCCAACCTGCCCCAACTCAGCACCAGTCTACGAGCTGACTGACAGGAGCTCCATCTGTGACCTCTAAAGGTCACCACACTGTACACGGTCAACTTTTTACAGCAGCTCAGGTTACCTTCGTCAGGGATGAAGAACACAGGTAGACACTGAAAAGCATGTTAGGTAGGTGTTGATTGTTGTTGAGAAATTGCTAACCCACACGGTTAATCTTTTCCATGTGTCTTTTTATGGTATTGTAGATCTTTCTTCTTTTCTTCTTTCCATCTCAATCCTGCTTCCCACTCATACTGCAAAAACACTTCATCTTATCTAATCATTCTGACTATTACTGGGCTCTCAAAACGTTGTTTTCTTACTGTAAAACAACTGAAAAAAAGTTATTCAACTTGTTTCCATTTCAAATGAACTTGACTCAATTTTTTTCTAAGAAGACTAAATGTCTATAGCCAAGCTAGTGGCTAGGTTGGTCTTTGGCAATCTATATAAGAGGGATTTATCGTGTTCAGAGATGTGTGTAGCAGAATTACACATTTTATTTGTGTGAGGTTTGTCTAAGAAGAAAGGGTCAACATGATAAGTTACTTGTGAGACTTATCATATCTACCAAGCAAAGATGTGAAAAAAATGGTCAGAGATGTAAGAAATACAGTCTTTACACAATAACATGAACAGAAAAATCGAGGCAGCAGTAGACCAGCAACTCCTGTGTTCTGCAAGTTAAAATGACTGTATTTATTAATGGAGTCTGGTGGCTTTGATGAGAACGCTATAGTGACTGTTCCTGGTTAAACAAAAAGGATCTTACTCTTTAAAAAAAGTTTGCTAGTTTCAAAAAACACAGGATAGGCAGATTTACGCTCTAAATTCAAGGCAAATTACACAATTCTAGAAAAAAAATTTGTGAGTCTGTTGAAAGCATTTCACTTTACTGGCAGATTTCATCACTTTGGAATATGAGATTGTATTTGGGACTCAATAGCAGACTAAAATGATCCCACAAGATGTTTCCTTACGTTCACACCTGCTGGGCACAGCCGCGGCTTTCTGCAGAAACTGAGGTCAAATTGTAGGTGTCTCCTTTCAGTTGGTATGGAGATTTGAACCAACAACCTCCTAATAACTGAAAATGTTACCACATGTGTCTCACGGGCTCGTGGTCGAGCTGTTGGAGAGTGAGTCACTTGGTAATCATGAACCAATAAGGAGAAACCCGACCCCTCATTAGATCTCTGATACCCATATTAGGCGTTAACAGTGCTTGAGCAGAAGAGGCCCCACTTTAATCCTATGGCGTTACAAATGGTATTATTGAAGTGTGTGCACAGTTGCATCAATATTCATCTCTCAGAAGACTATCGGTTTCAAAGTTGAATAATGGCATGTAACAATAGCTTTTGCCAAAATATGCAAATACCTTCTGTTTCCCTTTCGGATTATGTTAATTCATATCCAGTAACCTCGTATCTGCAGGGTGCATAATGTACCAAACTCTGTCCTACAATATGTCCTGTGGGTATGATATGGGAGGAGGCGTTATGGATGTGAATGCAAATACAACGGCTGCTGTAAAAACAAAGTAGGGATTATGACTAGAAGAAAATAAACCTCGCCTGGACACACAAGAATAAAAGAAGGGTCTTTTTACTGTCCTGAGAAGAATCTGCACACAGGCCCTGTTTAAACACTGGTTGGGAAGCTGATTTTAAGGTCAGGATTGAGAAAATATTTAATATTGGGGTGTTCCATTCAGTGCTTGAGAGGTTGCATAACATCATTGCCTACATCTGGTTTTCGGACAGATTAAGTATAAAATACAAACTGATCCCTGGTCTTTTCAGAAAAATCAATTTCCTATCTGCAGTGTGAACTTGGCCAGAAAAAGAAAAAAAGTCATGACTAAGGGATACCACAGCAAGGGCCATTTCAGTTCGCCACAGTAAAACTTAATCAAACAAATATAGCTACTATAAACCAGTGGGATGTTTATTTGTATTGAGATGAAAAGCCATTTCCCATCCAGATGCAGTCAATATTACATTCACTGTGTTGTCTTTCCAGGCCTGAACAAAGGGAAGTGCAGGGAGGCATTTTGGACAAGACTTCAGGAGAGAGCGCTTGATGAGACCCATCACACCAGCGTGATTCTGTGAAAATTTGGCTGCACTCAAATCCAATAAGTAAAACTGAAATCTTTGTACAAGTTGGTAAAAAAATGGCATGTATGCAAGCTGATATAACGTACATAATAATTCAATGAGCAGCAATGAAACAGAAACATTAAGCGTCAAGCTGGCAAGGCACAAAAAAAATTCCAATCTTGTACACAGCTCCATTTTCACATTTAAACCTGCTTTTTCCGCCTCCATAATGTGGAAAGATTGAATACAAGAGTAGAAAAAGAGAGCGGCGTGCTGAACAGGCCCACTGGACCCAGCGATTACCAGGTTCTGAACAGCAACCACAGCGCCTGGAGTCCCTCCTCTGATCCGAGCGCCGTACACGCGGGACCAGCCGCTCGCTAATAGAGACATTTACACCTTAGTAAAAGTTGGCAGGTGTTACCCCGCCGTTGTCGAGAGCAGACGCATGCCGGGCATCATTAGGCCCCGTGCCAAGCCTGCTTTGGCTGCCAAAGTCATGAGTGTTTGTGTGTGTGTGTGTGTGTGTGTGTGTGTGTGTGTGTGTGCGTGTGTGTTTCAGCAGAGCAGCGGAGGAAAGTGTCCTCTGCTGTAGTGGCATGCTAAGAAAGGCTCCTTACTGCAATGGAGAATGCTGTTGGCGTTGCATTACTGTTCATCATGCCACATGTGTCTGTTCTGGATAGTTGGTCAGCAAGTGGAGCGGGAGGAGCAAGCGGTTGAGATGGCATCTGCATGAATAAATGCATTTTTAACAAATGATCAGAAAACATTCTAAGATTGTTAATATGTTTGACATTTAGTGTGCTTAACCGTTCATTCCTTTCCTCTTTAACATGCTAATTTTCTTCTTCTTCTTCTTCTTCTTCTACAATGTCTGCACATGGAACTATTTGAAATGTATGACGCTGTTGAGGTTAGGGAAAGAACAAACAGTGGTTATGTTTTAACATCTGAAACACCAGGTAAGATTTCTAAAAAGGGAAAATGAACTATGACAGGAATTTGGGATCCTCACGTGAAAGCCCCAACCCAACCTCCACACCTTTGCTTTCCACCTGCTACAAGACAGAGGACACTACTCTTACACTCGCACCTCATGTTGGATTTGAGTGAGTGGCAGAGTTGTTCAGTACAAATTTAATTCCAAAGGATTCTGGGCTGGAATGTCACACTTCCTGGATTACAAAAACAGCCAGTGAAAGTAATCCAGGCACTAATTACGAAAATGATGGCAAAGCAAATTAGTTGGAGGAGGTTGACATTTCATCTACATTTGACTATCCAGTGTGTTTAAATTATGTAAAAATCAGTGTAGGATGTAAACTTGAACTGAAACGTATGAACAACTAATGTCCCACACTCCTTCCACATCCTGTGAGTCTTTTTCCTCTGGTTGCTCAAGGAGAAAACTTAATCTCTCACTATCTTTCTTTCATGGCTAACTAAACACATTTTCTATTATGCACACTTTCATTTTAGTTCAGTTTCATTTTATTCCCCTCTGCGTTGTTTCTGTTCATTAACCATGACTTTTGTCTTGATCCCTACCAGGCCACAGTGCATTGATGAGATTGATTTTTATCAGCTGATCAGTTGTAGTAGACACCCCCTATTATACTCTGCAGTCTGAGATCTCCGGCTGATATATCTGCATTTCATCACACACAGACACACACACACCCACAGACATACTCTGAGTAATGAAGTGTTAGTGCTGCAGTCACCCTCCGCCATTTACATACAGAATACATTACAGAAAGGTTTATATTATGGCTCCCATAGTTCGCAGTGAGATTCAATAAATTCTCTGTACGCAGAGTTGGCCTCCATAGACAGAGAGAGAAACAAGAGAACGAACTAAAACATGACGGCAGGAGGGGAAATGATGTCGCAGAGATACAGATAGGTCTCCTCCGCTCAAAGAGTGGGATGTAAATTGTCTGCAAGCAGAAAAGCCATTAATAATAATAATGGCAATAATAATTTAGAAGCAGGGGATACACACATTTAGCCAGGCAATCAGAAATCCATCTGTGGAGGTGTTAATATTGAAGAGATGCTGATGCACAAAAAAAAAAAGCATCAGCATCTGAATATGTAATGACAACCGGGAGGCCATAACAAACACTGCTTTTATGTAGAGTATTACTTATTAAAATTGCATCTTAAATATTTATCACTTTATGGATGGCCCCTGTCACTGTTTCCTTATTTGTCTCCCTGAAGATTACTGTCGGCAGCGAAGGGAATGCATAAACTCCATTCAGATTATTACAACCCCCCTTTTCTTCAGAAATGGCCTGATTAAAATCAACTGCCACAGTAGATTGTGATGAATTATGCAGACTTTGGTAAGGAAATGAAGCAAAAGGCGGTAGTTACTTTAAAAATTTAAGCTTGGACCTCTTAGGTAGATGTTGGAGTGCTGGAGTAAACTGCATACTGATAGTTACTAGCAGTGTGAAGCATTGTTTTACAGGTGAAATGTTTGCACATACAGATGCATGGCTGTTGTGTTTGTGGTTTGTCTCTGTCAACAGTGTAGTGCAAAGCTGTTGGAATTCGCAGCAAAGAAGTTTCTGCAACAAATGATCATTTATCTCCATGGTACTTTTTCATCAAGTCATAAACAAAATGAATACCTGCTTTCAGCTTACGTTGCGAGGGAGATGAATCAGCACTGGAAAGGTTAGGTATTCAAAATGGTTGCACAATGATATATCATCGTTACGTGCTGTAAATGAGATAAAGTATTCAAGAAAACTTGAGAAAGTATAAGAAACATAACTGCTACTATTAATCTTGTCTCCACACCTCTTGTACAGAGAGCTGTGGTCTCTACAAAGAGATGGCTTCAGCACATTCAGTCAGTGTTTACATTCATGCAGTTGGCAACGAAAATCAGACCATATTTTGATGAATGTGACATGAGAGAAATCACGCTAAAATAGTTTGGAACTTGTTAAATAAAAAAGTAAGGAGGGGAAAAAAAATCTAAGGAATCATGAAAATCCTTATTTAATCCTTACTTCGTCCTATTGATTGAAGATTTGTACCTAAGCAAAAGAGGTGGCCAATCAGATTTCAGATGATAGTGATACAGTGATGTTTTGCTGTTACGCTTGGCTGACATTAACAATGTTTCTTTTTTTAGAAATTATATTGATAACAAGCATAATAACAAGCACATTTTTTTGCAAATTAATGCGACGAGTTCAAAAGATGTTAAATTAAAAACAAGAAGAAAAAAGTGATGTGAGTTACCTTTATTATTATACTTATCATAGGACAGCCACTGCAGGCGTACATTAAGAATTGGAAGGTTGTCATGACTGGATTAGCTTTTTGTTTGAAATGTGTCAGTCTCTTGGCAGGAAGAGACAGAGAGGAAACATGAGAAGAGAGAAGGGGGTGTCATGCAACAAAGGCCCTCTGCCAGATTCAAACCGGGGACATCGCAATTAAATCGTAACCACTGGGAAATCAGGCCCTGAGAAAATATCTTTTGATCAGAAAACAACTGTGCATGCAGCTTGATGCAGTCAGTATTCATGATCCTGGTCTAAGGACAGAGGCTGTTGTACAGATTGTAAAAACCCCTGAGGCAAATGCGTGACTCTTGATATTGGGCTATTGAAAAAGCTGACTTCACTTGAATTCTAATTGTGTATGTGAATGTTTAGAATGATTTGAAATAAAACACAACTATGTATGCGTAAATGTATTACTTCGCCTTCATTCACCTACTACAGCACCACAAAATTTTAACGAAAAGGTCTATAATCCCCCATAAAAAAGAGCATGTCGGCAAAAATACAATTTGGAAAAACAATGGAGAAAAAAAAAGCAAAAAGCAAATTATTTTTTCCATTGCAGAGACTCTAGAAGACTACAGATGTACAGAATCTTGGCAAAATACTTGGATGACTTTTGAACACATGGTGTGAAGCAGTATTAGAGTTTCTGGAGAGTGGTTGGAATAATATCACAAGTTTGAGATTCAAGGACCCTGTTGAACCCAGCAACAAAACACAGCACTGTGAACCCTCTAAGCTTCAATAAATTGAATTCCAAGAAGCAGCAGAGCTCCTTTATTTCACAGGTAGGGCCTAGTTTTCAAAAATCTGTGTTTCTTTTTTCCATTTCTGTGTTTTGATCAGGCTATAATATCATATGCGACAGGGATGGCTGCTCCTGTCTCCTCTCTCTCCTCCTCTCCTCTCTCCGTCTCTGTCCTGCCTAAATAAAGGAACACAGAGGAAGAGGTTTTAATGAGATCAACACAGAGCGCCGGTTACATTGATAAGTAAATACTACAGCTTTAAATGCTTCTCGCACTCAATTGGCTCCCTGCTATTGTTGCAGAGCGTATGCCTCAGTGAACACTAAATTTTCACTGTCACACTTCAATAACCCTAATTGTCCAAAATAAATGAGCTAATTTCTGAAGTTCCATTTTCATATGCAGGAGATAAGGCAACTTTGCTGATTGATTGGATTCCTTTGTGTGTGTGTGTGTGTATTTGTATGAAACTGCAGCACTCATAATTTGAGTGAAGGCTTCTGTTTATTATGCCTCTGTTATTCACTGCAAGCATTTCTCTGACCCCCGCTGATATTCACCCAGCTTCCTCTCACCATATCAAGAAAGAGAGAAGGCGAGAGAGAGAGAGAGGAGATGGATGGAAAGAGGGTAAGTTAAAGAGGGAGAGAAAGAGCAGTGCATGAGACAGAGTTTCCATGTGTGGTTGTGTGTGTGTGTGTGTCTAAGGGGTCCCTATGGATTTGGTGCTGGATCTAGTCTGATCATTTGCATTTTTTCATTTGAGCTGTTATTTGCAGCATTGCGTGCAGCACAAACCCCTAAGGGCCTGCCGAGTAATTCAGTAAAAAGGCAGGTAAGACATAAATTAATCATAAGACGTCTGAGAATTATTGCACACACACATGCATGCACGTGCACGGATGTAAACAGACATATATGCATACGTAAGAACACACAAGCAACGGCACATACAAATAGGAAGAGAGAGCGCGCACACATGCACATGCAGAATACACCCACACACACATCACTGAGACTCAGATTGAATCTGAAAGGAGAACAAGGTCGAGTGAGAAAGTTTTCAACTCCATCAAGCAGAATTACCGAGCTGGATGGAGAGGAGTAACTTTTAATGGACCAATGTTTTAATACAAAAACTTTTTCAAACTCAAACACGACTTGCATAGCAATGTGATAATTTACTTCTCAGTAATGTACATTGGATTAATTAGAAGGAAAAGAGTAACTCATTTATTTCTGTAGCTGTAAGTCAAGTAAAATGGGAGGATTTAAGAATATAGCTATAGCAGAACCATCTGTAGTAGCCCCTTTATTAGTACAAATGATCAATTAGCCCTTGTTAAACATTAAACAATATGTCAAGGAAACAAATACTGCAACATCATGTGGAAGAATAAATATGACATCTGATCCCATCATCTGTTGAATTTAAACAAATCACTCTATGAAAGCATCAAAGTTGCTTGGTTACATACCATATAAATACAATTCTCCCATTTTGAGACATTGGTAATAAAAAATTACTATAAACTGATGAGTGCCAAAGCAAGTGGAAGCCATGCTAGCAACTCTGTGAGGCTATACTTTGGCACAGCATTGTTTTGAGCTTTTCTAAATTCTAACATGAGCATGCTCACAATGACATTGCCAACATACTGATGTTTAGCAGCATCATGTTTACCATGTTCACCATCTTCCTTGTGTGTATTAGCTTGCTAACATTTGCCAATTAGCATAAAACACAAAGGCTGATGGGAAGTTATGAATGAGCATGGTAGTACTGGATAAATTTTGACCTAATGATTGCGCAAGATGAAAACTGAGTGGATCACTGAAGTGATTACAATTCATCCTGAGGGGATCATCTAAGTTTCTTGACAATTCATCTGATGATCCAACACAAAAATGTCAACCTCATGGTCGTGTTAGAGAAAAATTCAGGGGATAGCTAAAGCCAGTTGGATTCGTCCTCAGGAATGTCTATACAAAACATCATGGTAGTCCCTCCAATAGTTGTTGAGGCATTTTAGTCTGGGCCTACTGGATCACATTACCATCCGTACAGCTTCACCCCTAGCATGCCTACAAATTAGCAAGATTGCTTCATGGTGCAAAAGGATAGTGATTTATTGCACAAAACGGGAAAATACTGTTCCCAAAGCAGATGGAAAAGGTTGATTTTTAAAAAAGGCTTCCAACATATTTCAACAGTACAGTTAATAGTACGTTAGCCGGTTACATGGAGAAACCTGCGGAAATTATCAGGATAAACAACAATACAATTGAAATAACATGAAGACATCAATTGTCTGTTTGTCTGTTTATGGTTATAGCAATATTTTAAATGTCAGTGTTCATTCAGGATTCTGGTAATATTTAAGCTCACAACACAGACTTACATTGTCATATTTCAGTAGTTCGCCCATGCAACCCAACCTAACATCTTTACCATCAGTGTTCAGCTGCTGTATGTAAAGGTGAAGCAGAGAGTTTTGAGTTCTTATTTCACCTCTAACTCTTGTTTTATTTGATGACACACTGCATGTGACCTATTGTGACCCAAAGACAGCAGCTTTGAACCATCGTCTCCATGTTGTCTTTCTGTCATGCTGTAGAATACAGCTGCAGCCCCATGTCTTAGAATAAAGCCTGGAGCTGAGTTGTATTATTTCACATCTCCAACCATTTACAACACAAATGCAGGCAGTGAATTGGAGTTTTTTCCTGCTTTAAATCCCCCGTAGCCCTCTGCACTCTCCTACTACACTTATCAGTGCCTTTGTTCCTGAATTCAGCAGTCTGAGGCAGATTGGCCCATCAATACACTATCAGAGAAGGTAGACTAGATAAGAATTCTGCTGCTATCTGTCTGCTGTGAATAAGCTGTCTAGAGGTCTCCACCGTCCAGGTCAACGCACATACGCTAACACATATATAGTGTGCCTGCACACACACAGACACACTGAATACACTGTCTAGAGCCTCTACAGTGTAATCTAGCATATGCACAGACACAGCGTTATCAGTAAGAGAGGAGGGATTCAATGCAGCAAGAGAAGATATTACTACATCTAGTGTATCTCACCTCCGACATAATGTTACTCTAATGGTTAAACTTTGGCTGAAAAAAAAGTTGTCTTCAAATAAGACAGTGAACAGGATGAAACAAGGCACCATGCTGCTTTAAATTAAACTAAACTACACAGTAAAATCTCACAAACAACTTAGCATATGTCCCAGCATGCTTTGTATTTGGGTTTTAATGCTGCAGGAAGCCTTCATTTTTAACTATTTTTTTATGTTGAAACAACTTGACAGTGTATATAACTACTGTAGCAAATATAAAGTCAAACTAAACAGGTCATATTCTGCTCACCATCAGGGTCACATTATAACATTCCAGCTGTGCTCTATATTGCTTTTGCCTATAGAAAAGAACCACCAGGGGTTCAAGACAAACACATGAATTAAAGGTCGTTTTCATGAATTATTCTGGATCCATGCCCAGATGTTGAGAACATCTTTTATTTTAGCAGGAAATTTTAAGCTTAGTCATCAACGTGTCCCATCTGTGCTGTGTTTAAAACGAAGCATCCCGGGACTGTGAAGGTTAAGAGAGGATGAGCACAATGAGCACTTTCCCATTAGAGCCACGGATCGGAAAGACAGGGACAGAGAAGGAGTGGAACGGAGGCGGCGAGAGACTGATTAAAGACAGTTGGATGAAGTGTCCAGTGTTTGAGCGTGAAACTGAAGAGGGGAAGAGGTAGAGAGAGGAAAGAGGAGGCTTATCTTTGGCTGTGACCTGAAACAGCTGTTTCTCTGTGGTGCGTTGAAGATGGATCCTCGCTCATTTCCTCTCCATCCTGCCTCTCTATTTATGCTGCCAGTTTACTGTCTTCAGAGGGACAGAGACCTACTTCTTCCCTGGAGAGACAGAGAAAATCAATTAGACTTAGTGATCAATCACTTTACTTACCGCCTTATAAGTGTCTCCTTTTACTTTTATTTTGCTAAGACCTTGACAGAAACAGGAGGTGCTCTTACAGATGAGACAGGCTCTTCAATATGAAATTGTGGCAGCTATAGGATGTTGCAGCTAGGGCTGTTCTGACACTGCACATTTGACATTGAGCTGAAAGTCTATCCTGAGCCCTGTTTTAGTAGTGATGTGGAGGTTTTGGCCTGTCATCAGCAGCTGAAGACTCCCCTCTGCTCACCACAGCTG
>JAPMOB010073085.1:0-14803 GCA_029875015.1 Lepomis gibbosus | reverse complement strand
GCCTTATGGAGACAGCACTCTACAGCTCACACACATTCTCTATTAAAAATAAAAGCTAAAGTTTGTAACAGAGATTGAACATGTCTGGACAGTTTATCAAGCAAAAGCTCAGTAGCAAGACAGCTGTACACCATAGATGCATTTACAGTATGTTAGGCTTATGTGTGCAAATAAGAACGTGTTTGCTACTTCTGTGTTAACTGAGATGTATGAGGCAATTAGAGCTTAATTAGATAGCACTAATTAGGGGTGGTAGCAGTGAAAAAGTATCAAGCTAAGCTAAGTTATAGTGAAGGTCAAACAGAGAAAAATCATCAGTGAGGGTTTCTACTAGTAACACAGAGCAAAGTAAGCCGCATTCACCTTGAAGCAGCGCTCTAATGCACTGCTCCTTCACTTCATTTTGTTTGTGCTGCAGGAGAAAAAAAAATCAAAATTGCCAATTGAAAATAACATTTAGAAAATGTACTTCAAGGGTTCAGACTCTTCTATGTAGTGTCACATTCTGTCAGACTGACTTCTAAATAGGGTGTTGTGCTGTGTGTGTACGTCTCTTTTTCATGCAATGACGTGATCTCTGTTGCTTTATCTTCACACACACACACACACACAGTATCTTTGTTTCAGCCTATTTTGAACACAAAGAGAACTTTGGCAGACAGGCAGGGATAAGGCAAAGGTTGCATAAGCGTTACTAATTTTTTCAAAACTGAGCAGCGGGAGAGAATTCATTATTGCCGCAGGAGGGAGAGGCATCTCTAGCTTTCAAGTTTCATTAAAAATTGAATATGTTCATCCACCTTATTAACATCGCCTCCTCCGACATCCAAGAAAGTCACTCTGAAGTGGATGGGAACTGTAATGCAAAATGTTGTAATACACTGCCCACGAGCTGTCCCTGGAAAGGCATTAAACAATGTGTATGTGACCAGTATATGTACTTTATTATATTTTGTGGGCTCAAACTTCTTCAGGGGGCCTTTTAGGGTTATGGCAATCGGAGTTAAAGCTATAATTAGGGTTTAATTCATGTTTGGGTAAGTATTAGTGGTGGTTCAGGTTTTGGAAGAGATATGAGTTTAGATGCCAAATTCAGTCAATAAAGCCCTCAGAAGTATAATACAAGCATGATAATCAATAAGGCTTTCTAGCATTTTTGTGTTTACATGGGAATTATGTGTCTCTGGACCCTGGCATTTTTCGTGTGAGCCGAGGTCTCACCACACGAAAATTCATTTGGCCCTGAGACAAGCCTCTGAGATGCTAATTAAGCTTGGGTACTGTGGCAGAGAAACAGGGCAGTTGTTCGCTTCTCCAGTTCCACAGACGGTCTGCTGTACCCTACAGCAGATGACTCAGGAGAGAGGAAGAACAAGGAAAGAGAGGGGATATTTATGTCACCATGTGTCATATGTTGACATAAATATATTTATGTCACTAGTTCAAACACCTCCTCGAAGCAGGAGCACGAGTGGCAAACATGCAGTACACATGGTACAATGCTGTATATTTTTTCTGTCATCTGATGTACACATGCCGCGGCTAGTACACACACAGGCACACATACTCACAAACACACACCGACATGAAGCTGCTTTACAGTAACTAACAATAACTAATGGTGTCACAGATAAAATGTGTGTAGACCTTCAGTGTAGAAGGCTGTCAATTGACAGACGATGCATAGTGAGAAACTGAAAGCACCATTATCACTTCTTCAGAGGGCTCTGCTCTATTTCACACACTGACAACTACGTGCCTCTATAGGTATGGGGTGGGGGGTACACGAGTAGGGGAGACAGTATGTGTCCATTATGAAAGCACATAAATAAATCGCCCACCTGCAGAGATGGTCCTTCCACCTGCGGCAACAGGAGATCGCCACTAGTTTGATGAACCGCAACACGTACGAAATCACCCTCACACACACACATGAATTCACAATACAATAAAGGTATTTTGAAAAAAAATGTGTGACAGATTTCCTTGCAGTACATTGTCAAATGATTTCTGTAAACAAATTATAAATCCTGTATCTCATTTGTGATGCATAAGATAGCATTGACTTATACCAGAGACTAGATGGTAGAATTTCCATATTGAACCAAATAAAAGCCTAAAATCAATCACACATGCTCCCTGTTAAGGCAATAGTGTTGTGCTGATATAAAATAACAAATATTTTACCAATAAAAAACTTTTTACCATTCAAGGTACATGTATAATAAATTGCAGCAGGTTCCAATACCCACTGTGTCTAGGACGGATGGGAGTGAATTTGTTAAAAATATTAACCACAGAATAATTAGTTATTATTCATAAATTGCAGCAGGTGTAATCCCCATCTCCTAGCAATTATTCTGAAAATGTCTGACTGACAATTTGATGAATGACACTGATGGGAGAGTGAGACTTAATGAAAAAGAGGAAAAACACATACACAAGCACAAATAAAGTATATTTTAGTCTTTTGGCCTTTCTCCTAATGTATGTTTATGTGTATATACACTGAAAGCCGTTGCATGTTTACTTTATTTGTGTATACTATCTATACATTATGTGTATGTAATGGCTATTGTTTCTTTCTCAGCTCTCGTGCTAATAGACCTGGTGTGGGATTTAACTTGGCCAACTGTAATTGTAAAGAATTGGAGCTTACATAACTTAAGAGATATGGTGATGATTGGCAGAAAGAGAGATCAGAATATTTAGCTTGAAAACGTATACTGAAGCTATTAGATAAAGGTCTCAAGGTAGTTGAGGTAGACCAGTGGTTCTCAAACTCTTTCTGTCACACCTTGTTAGGACTCGGGTTATGGCTGCTTGGGATGTGTGCTTTCCCTGTGGTTGTCTCTGTGCAGGGGGCGTGGCAGCTCTTTCGGCACCTGATTCTCCACCAAATCTGCAGCAGATCAGCTCATCACCGCTCTGCTCTAATGGCGCATTCGAGACTGGTCTGAACTGGGATATTTCCCAGTTGAAATGTCCGACTTATGACCTCAAAAACAAACGAAAATCATGGCTGACCGTGATAAAGTGTACACACCAGTTGCACCCTCAGCAGTGCTTTAGGCATTATTTAAAAAGATGGCAGTTTAACTGCAACAACTGACATAAATAGCTCATACGTTACTAGTTCTGTGTACCCCTCTGGCTAAATAAGTTGGGAGCCCTCAAGTCAGTCAGTGTTGATGTTACACTTCCTAATGTTTTGGCATTTTTAACAATAACTTTTATGCAAAAAAGATGCCTTTATGAGATTCTTTACCTAATGTGCAAAACATATTTCTACATCAACATACAGTCGGGGTACAAAGTTTTTCTCCGAGTTCACAAGTAGGAAATCCGACTTCAAGTGGCGTTCCAGGACAGTTTTTCTCATTGGAGGTCAGAAATTTCCCAATTCCGAGTTGCCTGGAACGCAGCATTAAGCTCCTACATCCTGGGGGGCCGTTGCCAGATTGCTTTTGCCAGCCGTGGTAACAGTTGTCAGCCAAACTCAGACGATTCTTGTTCTTCTCAAGCCTTCGCCCTAAAGTTTGTTTGTTAAAGTTTGCTAACAGTTTTTGTCTCTTCACTTTGTTTTCAGACCTCTGCTGCCTCGTGACTCCTCACATCATCAGCCCCACACCCACTGCTGGATGCACAAGCTCTCTAGCTTCCCAGTCTGGACTTCCAAACCCTTGCCTATAGTTAATTGTTTTGATTTTTCAGAGCATTTTTTGTTTATGTCACAACATGAATCATATTCATGCAAATTTAGGTCCGCTTAACATCCACGACCCCCCTTGAAGGGGTTCTACACCCCCCAGTTTGAGAACCACTCAGATAGACAAACAAGGTAAAGGGTTTGCTAATATAGATTCAGGATTGCAGGTTTGCATTGATGAGCAATCTAAGAAACAAAGCTGGGGATTTTCTGCCTGAAACACAATGGACCAATTACCATGGCTATTCCAACAAGGTGGCTGCAGGCTCATAGCCAGGGAGCGAGAATGTGCAAGAGTATGTTTGTGTTCTCTTAACTTGTGGGTCTCACCATGCCACAGGCCACAAAGTCTAGAGCATCCTCTCAACTAAACAGATAGCTCTGTGGGCAACTGCCAAAAATGTCAAAAGACAGTATCTGCGGCATGTATGAAAAAGAGGGATAAGAGAAGGCATGGAGGGAATAGACGTGGCAAAGTACAAAAAAAACAGAAGTGAAGCTGAGGGTGCAATGGAGACAAACAGGTGTACGAGTGCAGAAGCTTGTCAGGAAAGAGGGTTAGTGAACAAAACCTGCATTTGACTGTGGGGATTGAGGGTACAGAGGGGGAAAGCACTGTTTGCCAACATATTTCTATAAATAGAATTTGTTGACAGACCAGATCCTCCAGTCTGAAACTGTGAGTACCTGCCTGACCTCAGAGTGACGGCCATTATGGAAACAGTCATGATGTGGCCACAGGAGGAAAACACAGTCACTGATGTCACACTAGGATGCCATCAGGCACAAACTAACAGCTATCAGGTGAAGGTCATTTGTCTTTCCCCACGTCCCTAATTTTTGGCCTAAAGGACAACCAACAAAAAATAAACATGGTACTTAATGTAAATGTTCCTGACTAGCCTCACATACACACAGACACACACACACACACACACACACACACAAGGCACTGCTGACTGGGACAGGACAAAAGAAACAAAATGTCAGGCAGGCAGACAGGATCTTTGGGGTGCCAAGCAAATTGCTTTTTGAAATAATGGAGCTCAAAGCTTTTATCTAACTGAAAATAAGCCTTTGGAATTCTACTACTTTTTCAGACAAATTTGGGATTCATACTGTGTGTATCTGCAGTGTACGGCAGTGTGTTGAGGTGAGATTGTTTTGTCTACTACTGTTTCCAAGGTCAAGAATTAACTATTGGGATCTGGGTTTCTCACCTGCAAAAACAGGGGAAGGAGTTACCAAGACAGCCACAACAGTCTGAACTCAAGGTCCACTCATTTTTTAGGTACTTTCAAATGTATTACATGGTCTTCATCAGCAGATAAGCATTTTGGCTCATAAGTACATGACTGAATGAACTTTAATGCCAACACGAACAACATGTCCTAAAAGTGCTGCAGATGAGGTAACAACAGCGATTTAGCCCACATGTCAACAGATCCATCTCAGTGACAACTGTGCACACTCCATGTTAATCAAGACCCCAGAAAAACAGGCGTGCCGTGGACCTTTCAGTTTCAATCTTTTTTGTCAGACAACTATTTCCAAGGTCAAGAATGAACTTTAAATAAAAAACTTTTTTTGTATTCTTGGTTTTTACATCCATGAGCCATAAATGACCATATAATTACACTGGGGTGTGTGTTTATATAATAGACCTTATATAATAAACTGTTATGTTTTTATTACCTTAGAATAAGACTTAGAATAAGAATTAGAATAAGAATAAGAATAGATTTCTATCTACTTAGACTGTGAGTCCTCTTGAATTGAAGTCGCCATGTTTCTACGGTAGCCCAAATGGACAAACCACTCTCCAGAGCATGATTCTTCACTACACTGAATAAGTATAAGGAATAAGAAGTAGTAGTAATACCAGTAGTTGTCATCTGGTTTAATAGAAGTATGTAAAATTTAGATGAATGGAGGAGCACATTGATTATTTAGCCAAGAGCAGACAGAGCTTGTCGGACACTGTAGCTTCTCCTGAAGCAGTGGTTCTCAAACTTTTTCACATCAAGTACCCCTAATCTGAAACAAATTAGACTACGGACCCCCATTTGATAAGATTTTGTCTCCCCATTCTGATAGAATGTTTGCTTTTAGATCATTTTATTACAGAAAATGCAAGAAACCTGTGACCCAAGTATTCATACATTCTCTGTGTCATTGTCATTGTGTTATCCCCCTCCGAAAGAACCTCTGTCCTAAAGGGAGCGTGAGAGGGCAATTTGAATGCAATTCGCAACCCTCACCACTAGACTAAATAGTACTAAAACTTACACACTGAACCTTTAACCTGAATTCACACTAATCGATGGGGACTCGTTTCACCTTGGGGACAAAAATTAAGGTTCAGGTTAGAATTAGGTTAAGGTTAAGGCTCGTGCAGACTAGCAAGTGTGTATGTTTGTGTTATTTGTTGTACCTGTACAATAACATTTTATCATATACAGCTCCTTGGCTGAATGTACAGTAATGTTTATCTAATGTTTTTGATCATGTTGTAATGGAGGAACTGAGAATATTGTGTTTCAGCAACTTTAAACAAAATAAAAAAATCTGACAATGGTTGTTAATTAATTAAGAGGTAATATTGATTTGCTATAGAGAAAATATTTCCTTTTCCCTTCCTATGTGATAAAGCAGTTTCCAAATCCCATAGTGTCTGCAGTGTCTGCTTAGAGTCCTACTCAAAGATAATCGACCCTCCACTCCAAGAGTAAGGATTGTGACATTCAGTTTCAGTTTGGTTCCACCATTTGTACTGTGTGCTTGTGACAGAGTATCTTTACTACAGTTGAGTAAGTGCCTGGACTGCCATACCAACTCTGGCTCTTGGCTCTTTGCCGTTACTTGTTTGGTACCCTTTAGACCTGTGTTGGAATCTGGGTAGGGTGACTGCTCTCGCCTTTGGTCACATATGGTTTCAGAAGTGAGATGGCTTGCCGTGAGGTCATCTGAGCCAGGCCCAGAGTCTAAACCATATGAGGGACCCCCATGGGCAACATTAATGATGGGATGTGTAGTGTACTTTTCAGTAATACTGATCATATGTCATCATTTTACTGGTTTTATTTTTATTTGAAGGTATTTTGGTCAAGATGTGATACATAGTGCTGTACCTTTTAATGTATAGGAATTTATTTTGTACACAAAATTAAAGTTTTTTACTTGTCTGTATGTGTGTCTTAAATACATTTTTTTACTGATTTTTATTATTATGCTAAAAGGGCATTTTGCAAGTTAATTTTAATGCATTAATAATGCAAAAATTATTATTATACTGAATGGTTTCATAAAGCAGCTTCCCAAGATATTAATAGTGGCTCTTGGAGTATACTAGTTATAAATTACTAATATGCTGAAATGCTAATAAAAATGTTGAGGGAACACATTTAAAATATATTTAAACTGTTCTTCAAGTTTAGCACAAAAGGCTATTTTAAGATAAATTTTAAAAAGTATATTTAAATTAAAGTAAAGGTACTTAAAATAGGTCCATTTAAAACAACTAAGTATAATAAAATATATTGCAATTATCTTAAAGTTGACTTTAAGTATTTCTAAAATTACACTTAACATACTTTAAGTTGTTTCAAAATAACACATTTAATATACACTTAGTATAGTACAATTAAAATATGGTAAGTGGATACAAAAAAAGTGCTACTTAAGTATATTTCTTTTTCACTTGGGACCTTTCAGCATTGGCCCCTGGCCGTGCTGTTCACACTATACAACTTGCCGTCTTGTGAGGGGAGTCTGAAATCGTTGTGGCGTTCACACTACGTGACTTATTGGTAACAGCTGGTCACACACTACGTGACTGACAACGACTCCATCACCCAACGCTGGTCTTCAAACCACGTTTTGTCAAGAAAACACACTTGAATGTGAAACGGGAAACGACGCAAACCAGCACACAAAACAGATGTTGTTTGTTATCATAAAGATAACAATTAAAAAGACTGGCAAAAGAAAAAATATTGGTGAAAGAATGGATTAGCACTCGCAGGTAGCAGGGATTGTCTGAGCTACAGAGAGAGTTGTAGGTGAGTAAAAAGTGCTTTGCAGTGAAAAAGTAGCTGCCTGCTCTGCCAGCTGCCTACTCTCATTGACTGGATGTGGATGTCGAGTCGGCCGACTCCTCCAGATATTTGGTATGCTAGATGGCAGACTGGCGACCGCCAATGGAACACTGATTTACTCCTGATCACAGACTGACGGTCGCCGAGCTCACCGAGCAGTACCCCTAAAGCCTAGCACACACCTAGTGTGAACTAGGCTTTAGGTGTAGGGTACAGGTTGAGGTTAGGCATATAGTTTTGATGGTTAAGGTCAGTGTAAGGGGCGAGGGAGTGCATTATGTGAATGAGATGAGATGAGGAACAATGTGGAACAAACGTGAGAGAGAGAGAGAGAGAGAGAGAGAGACTCACTGCTGCTTGTTGTCTCTTCAGCTTGTCTCTGTACTCCTCCAGCTCCTGCAGGTTCAGCTCAGCTGGGAGTTTCTATAATCAAGCACACAGAAACAAACATACAACCTTATTGTTTGCTCACAATATACCCACCTACACAGGTGAAAGTACACATCCACAAACAAAGTCTGTAAGCCCCTTCTTAGGTTTATACAGCTGCATGCTGCTTCAAAGTGTATCTACTGTTCAGCGTAGTCAAAGTTGCTGCTGTGTGTGTGTGTGTCAGACAGAAAAATATTCAAAGAAGAACTATGTCAGTATCGCAATTCTGGCGCTCATGGCCATAGCAGGGATTTAATTTATCTTGAGAGAGCTAATCTTCACTCCTGAGCATCTTAATTTTTGAAAGATATCCACGGCATTTCAAAAAACTTAAGCTGGTTTAACTGGTGCGACTGAAGATACTGCACCTTTTCCTCCATTAAGAAAACAACAAAAAGAATTTGCTCAATAAATACACTTTGCCAGATCATAAGTCAGATTAGTCAAAAAGGTAGAGGATGTTATTTAGTAAACAGCAAACAATCTCTGCTCTGAAAAAAATATATTACAAATCCATGGCCCAGAGGATGATAGGTAATTACTTTCCCCTTGACTGAGAGTCTCATTTCATGATGGTGTAGCAATACCAAGATAAATCTAATGAGATTTCACACCCTTCCTCTGTTGAGCGGATGCAATCCATCAATCCAGACGTCACTGCTATGCATGCAGCTCAGCAGAAGTGTAAGAGACAGCAGCTCAGGTGAGAAAGAGCTTTAACTCTGCCAGTCACATGAGGTTCAAAGCAGGTAGGAACCACATTTACTCACATTATAAAAAGCGTGGGAACCTGGGGGGGCGAGTCTCTTATCATCATTTCACAAGTGACAACTCATTCAGTCAATAACGCATTCATACAGAGTTTCTGACCTCCAGTTCATGCTGCACCATGTCAAAGGAGTCGTTAGAGAAGTAGACCTCCTCGATGCTCTCGATGATCTCCTGCTCCGCCTGGGGGTCGATGGGCTGCTCCCTCAGCTCCCGCAACTCCTCCTGAAAGAGACAGACAGCAACAAAGAGAGAGAGAGTAAAAACATGTCCTTGAAATAGCCACTTTAGAAAGTTTCAGACAAACTGGGGCACAAGTTCAAAACAGAAAATTACATCATTGCCCAACTAATGAAAACAACAAACTAAATCTCTCATATAAATGTCAAGAACAATACATCAAAACAGAGAAAGAAAGATTGTGAGGGGGGGTGAATAGGGAGAAGAGACTTAAGGACAAGAGTAAGGGTTAAGGAAAAGTGAGAGAGAAAAAATAAAAATGAAGGTAGAGAACAAGAAGCAGGGTAGGGAAAGAGGAGGTGCATAGTGGGAAAAAAGATGAAAACATGAATCAGGGAGTTTGGGGGAGGATTGCAACTTATTTCGCTGGACAGCTGTCATGGGGGATGGCAGGCAGCCTTGAGAGGAAAGACAAGAAGAAAGGAATGACCGAAAAAAATACAACGGAGATTCCCCTTCCGAGCATCTCTGAAAAACATCAGAGCCCTATTGATTAACATGCCGTCAAAGCTCACTGGTGCGGCGAGTCTTTTTAAATGAAGGGTTTTAAACCGACATTCCTAATGAGCTGAGATATAATCACAAGTCAATAACAAAGTGGTGGGACGACCCTGTTAGCAGTTTACAACAAGACAAAGTTGCTGGACAATAAATTAAAGTAGAACAAGGCTGTGTCCGGAATCACTCTCAATTTAATATATAGCGCACTGCATTTACCCTTAGTGTGAAATTTAAGCTCTATAAACAGTTTGTAAATTTGTAAATTCCAACAATGGAACGTAAAAAACAGAGTCCCTGGCATGCACACTAGTTTCTAAAAACAATCCCACAATGCTATGCATTACAATTTATGCAGACATTATTGTTCAGTGATGATACCAAATGATGATGATTCTTAAGTCTCCATCATCTAAATTTAGTGCTCATTAGAGTCTACAGTCATGCTAGCACATCTTCTGAGGCTGTACTTAAGTACAGCCATCGGGTCAAATGCTAACATCGGCATGCTAACATGCGCACAAAGACAGTGCTAATGTGCTGATATCAAGCCGGTATAGATTTTACCATGTCAGTTACCTTATTAGCTTAGCAGGTTAGGATGCTTATATTTGCAATTAGCACTAAACAAAAACTACAGCTGAGACTGTCATTAGTTTTGTACGTAGTTACTCGTATACTAAAGTATTAGATAAATTGAAATTTTGAGCTGATGTTGAAGTTAAATTAAAAATAAGGGGTTGTGAAGGTTATTCAAATTCATCCTGAGGGTAACATGATTGTGAGTACCAAATTAAATAGCAATTCACCCAATATTTGTTGAGACATTTACCTCAACTGACTGACCTCAATCATTGACTCATGCCGCCAACACAGCTAAAAAATCCTAAATATAGCTAAACATTACATCACATCCCAATGTTACATCCCATTTAAAGAAAACATCTCAAGCTAAATGGCTTCCCCTTATGTGTGGAAATCCTTTACTTAAGGTAATGCTGAGTCTAATAACTTGATTGTGTGGGATCAATACATTGAGGCATCAGCAAAATTAAAGCCTGATGGCATGAAAAAACACACTGCAGGCCTGGGAAGGAGGTGAACCGGGACGCATGTGGAATTACGGGATAAATGCAATCTATATGCCCCAACAGTATATATCCATCCGCACTCTATTAAATAAAAGTAGCCTATAGAAATCTCTAATAGAGATCTGCACACATCAAGTCAAATAGACTTCATGAGACAGCTGACACTGATCAAGAAAACCTTTTTACACACCTGCCTAACCACAAATATTTTCCCAGCTAATATCAGCAAGGAGCGTTCAGCAAGGCGATGAAGTGTGCCACCCATGTAACTGAATCCGCTTCTGTGGGTGAGAGTGCGTCTTGCTGAGTGACATTTATACGAGGCAACGCTGCGGTGAGTAAATTTAATGTCCACAGTCAAATACAGCCTCATTTAATTCAATTACACAAACAGAATCCCTTTGATATACCATATATAAATGTTATAGAAGGTAATCGGGATGATGGAAAGAAGGAATTAAAATGTGTGCATGTGCATGTGCATGTGCCTGTGCGCGTCTGTAATGCACAGACTGTGTGTGTGTGTGTGTGTGTGTCTGTGTGTGTGTGTGTGTGTGTGTGTGTGTGTGTGGGGCCATGTTTGAATCTGGCAAAGGAGTGAGGGAAATGCGTGGGTGAGTGCGTGAGATTGGAAAGGAGGGATGCAGGTAGGAGATCACACTCTGCCGTGAAAAGGGTGGGTGGGAAATCAGCTCAAATGAGAGGGAAAGCAGAAAGGGGAGGGGTGGATGACTCATTGGTAGCGAAAGTTAGAGCTGATGCGTCTCACTTGTGGTGCCACTCCAGTATAGTTAGACCAATTCACCTCCTCTGTCATTGTCTTTCTCTTTTCCCTCTCTCTGCCACAGTCTCCCACCTGCAGCGAGGGGAAGTGAATGACTCATTGAGAATAAGAGGCTACCTCAGGTTAAATAATTCCCTTCCACCCCTGCGGCAGCATAGGCCCAGAACAAAACAAGACACCCCCGTACCCCACACGTGAAACCCAACATCAGCCGCTGTGAGGCTTTGATCAAATTTCACTTTGAAGGATGAAGGACAAACAAACCATCGATCATCCCCCTACGCAAATTAATGAAATCCTCACCTTATTGCGGAAATTAGAAATCTATTTGCATCCGAAGTGCGGGACGTTTAACAAGCAGTATCAGAGAATCAAAGTGGATATTCGTTTGGAGTGCTGATTGAATGTGGAAAAAGAACAAACACACAAACACGCAGAACAAAACGGTGCTCAACAACACAGGGGCCCTGATAAAACAGGAGACTGAATAAACAACAGTAGTTTTGTGGAAAATCCTGCGAGACATTAGGGGGGAGAAAGACAACGAGAATGAGAGGAGGGCCATTTATATCCACTATGGAATCATTCATCAGCTGAACAAATCAAAACCTCCTCATTGTAATCACTGCTGAATATTTACACAAGCCTAACCTGCCTGTATATCCTCATTTGGTCCTAAACAGTGTCCTTCTGGGACATTAGGACACAATCACAGACAGCAGCGGTATCCAGGATGCAATACGAGATGCGGTCTGCTTCTGGGTCAACAGGCAATACTGTTGAATTTTTACTTGGAAGTATGTGATTATTTTCTTTAATTCCCCGCCGTCTATCACTGAGCCAAATCCAGGGTGCTCTGTACCTTTGGTGTGGTGCCATTTTTTGTTATAAAGTGTACAGGCAGGCTCATGGAATCTTAATTAGATATTAGCTAAAGCAAAGTGAGCTGTGTTCTCCCTCAAGATAGCCTGTGTGAACTAATGACAGGTTTTCAAACATGCCGCCCTCACAGCTTTAGCCCCAGTCTTCAGAGAATACGTATTGCACACTGGAGGTAATCATATTCATCCTAAGATTTTAGAAAATAATGCTACGCCAATAATGTTACTGAGCAGACATTGAAATCAGCCCATGAATGTTATTGGGTGAACAGAGTTCTGATAAAATGTGTAATGGGTAAATTGAGGGTGACCCCTGCTGGTGGGAAAGGCTAACTGCATTGTACCTTGAGCACTAACTGAAGGGTTATAAGAGTGCTACCGTTCGCCTCAGGGAAACTGACGCCTCTGGGAAAAACCTACAGTTTCCAATATTTCCCTCGAGTTAAAGTTACATTAAAAAAAATACTCAGCATCACACAGCTATCCTGTACCAGCTTGTTCCAGAGTTTCACTAAACCTTTATCATACTTACATTTAAGGCTGCAACTAACAATTATTTAATTATTGGTTAGTCAGCCTATTATTTTTTAGATTCACTGTTTAGATGATAAAATGTCAGAAATTAGTAAATAGGACATCTTCAAATTGCTTATGTATTGGCCAAAACTCCAAAAAGAAGAAGAAAATGAAAAATGACTTTTTGGAACTAACTCAATCAGCTTTTCTATTTATGAAATAATCAGGTCCAAGAAGTCACTTTTGTGGTTGCTTTACTATATCAGTTGGAAAATAGTGGATATCCTGTGCCTCAGATTATATAGAGTTCACTGGAAGTCAGTATAACATATCTCACATCTAGAATTTAACGTCTGGTTGATTTGGGCACTGCTTTACCACACAATGTGGTAATCTCCTATGAGATTGTAATGACGAACCATCAAAGCCTCCATTGGATTGAGGAGGTTAAAAGATATAAGGCATCAAAACACCTACAAAGTAAATCCTTAAAAATGACTAGCAGAGGGACAACAGCTTTGAACAAAAAGGATTGGAAAGCGGGGAAAAAAGGTTTGTTTGTTTGTTTGTTTGTAGTGTGAACCCACAAAGCAGCTTATACCATCTCAGGGACCCAGAGAGATTCACAAAAGGAACAAACACATCAAAGATATCAAAAATAGCTTGGAGCCATTTGGAGTAATTTAAATAAAAATGTTTTTTGTTTTTTATCTGCCAAGGTTTGGGTTTATTTAAAGGATTTGGTGCAAATCGGCTTTTGTTTGACCCTTAAAATGAAAATCACTTTCTATCTTTTTCTTATCATTCCCAAAAGTTTGAATGCCACAGAAGTTTCGTCATAATCTTTGAAATCATCTCTCTTTGAAGTCTTGAATAAGGTCAAACGTTTATTAAATTTTTTGTTCTTGGCTCATTGTCCAGATTTACTTGTGAATTTGTAGAGGGCATTAGGTACAAAGCAGCAGGTGAACGGGGGGGAGAAAGGTTCCCCCTGAGGCTATCGCCAAGAAAATCAAATGTTCCACTTCAGCCCCATAGACTGTATAAAAGCCTCAGTCGCTATTTAAAGTATCACTACATAAAAGCAGCCATGTTACACATTTGCACCAGTTACATAGAGTTAGTTAATTTTTGTAATCACCCTCCCAAACAGGGCATACAAGTAGATTTATTAAAATTACTATTAAGACTTGATAACGGCATGTCGAAGATTTGACAGATGTCTAACAAACCAGCACAAACTAAACTACTTCAAAAGGCACAAGGCACCATGTGGAACTGAGCAAATGTAGGGCTGGGCAATAAAACAATAATGATAATTAGAACAATATATTTTCTTCAATAACAATATACCAAATGTTTAATATATCGTTGATAAATATTTGATTTAATTCATTAGAATCACAAATAAATTAGCACATCATTTCTCTATAAAGATGTTTATTTTGTTGAAGAAAAAGGACTGAAAAAAAGAGTTACTATTCATATTTTTTGAAAAAAGATTTTACCATAAATGTTTTGAATAGTGGTGGGCATAGATTAATTTTTTTTAATCTAGATTAATCTTGAAATTAATCTAGATTAATCTATCTTAAAAAAGACTCATTTCAATTCTGCCGAAGGCATTTGAAATGTGTGTGCGAACAGGTTTCAATCCAGGTGGCGCATTAGACCAGGGGCTCATCTCCTGTTTCCAAAATGCTTAAGAAACTGCTTGAGAAAGCTGTTCTACTATGATAATTGGTGATGAAAATAAATCATGTTCAATAAGATGTACTTGTGTGTAG
>JAPMOB010073040.1:0-12113 GCA_029875015.1 Lepomis gibbosus | reverse complement strand
GGCACATTATACATTTATTTATGTATTATTAATGTGCATTGTCCCTGATAAATAAACCTGAAAATAAATAAATAAATAAATTTGATAGTGTCAGAACCCTATTTCCCAAAAATAAACTCCTTTGACCCTGAAGGAGGTCATTTGTGTGGGAGGTCATTTGTGTCGGCAGCGCCAGATTGTAAGACTGGACATGCATGATTATTACCCATCAGCATGCATCAGAGGGATTTAAACATATGAGTAAGATGCTCCTTAAGCCTCTGCTAAGTCAGTATGTTCTTCCTGACCATTTCATTATCAAATGCATAATCGTCATCTGCCGAGGACAGAACTGACGGCCTAAGGCCCTACCTGTTGTCCTGGATGTTGACTTCCTTGTTTCCGCTCAAGACCACTGCCCCACCCAGAGGTTGCTTTATGAACACAGGAGCCCCATAAATGAAATTAAGGTGTCAATTAGTCAATTACAGCATAATAACTCTGAGGGCAGACATTTAGAGACAGAGAGAACCTCAGCTAAGTTCATTTCCTCCGGCCCAGGAGCCTAGCGCTTGGCACACGTCACTCCCCACCCAGACTCGCTGCATAAAGGCCCCAGTGCTCTCCCTAATGTTATTTTCCCCTGGATATCTTTTTTGATCAACAATTTCCTTTCATGGGTTTGTTTTTCAGATGCAGGGTATGCACTTTTTCTCTCCCCAATTTGGCTAGGGAGAATTTTATAATTTAGTAATTAAAATCTTTGTTAGGCTTTAGAAATTGCGGCTAATTGAATTTAATGGGAAGATGAATTTCAATTTTATTTGATTAGCAGGACCCCTGGCATAGGTATTTATGGAAAAAACTCTACAAAAATATGCTGTGTGGGCTAAGATGGCATAATAGAATTACAGATAATCGGATTTCACTGTCATGAATTTCACTCTAATTTCACTCTAATTTTCCATTAGATAGCTGGTTTACAAATATTTGCTCATCTGCGATGGGAAAGGCTATCTGTCTAAAATGATTACGGAGCAAGCCTTCAGAAATATGTCCCTTTTTTCCCCTCCCTTTTAAAAACCAGATTGCGAGGGATCAAAATTAGGAAGATTGCATTATGGATGTCTGCATCCGGGAGAGCAATGGGGGAGATATGATGATTACGGCCGGGGGATGAAAGCAGTGTCAAGAAAAATGTATGACTCAAAAACGTAGGCCTATTCTATCTATAAAATCTCTGCTCTCAGCACACTGCCGCCAAGCAACATGCTATATTATAACTCACGTAATATCACAAACAGTGCACAAATATAAGAAAGACATTGCAGCATGTTGACATACAAATACACCTTATACCTCATACAAACTCCATGTTAATTGCTTTCAAGTGTATACCTATGATAGGATTTTGTCACGTGATTTTCATAGTGTATGCATGTAGCTGTACATACAGCTATACAGCAATTATGAAAATCAAATGAGATTCTGAAGAATCATTGTCATGAGTAATGCAAATGATGATCATCAAGAAGTGTTGTATTACCATCATCATTGTTCTAGCTGTATTTGTGTATAAGTTTAATATTCAGCTCCTTCCCTGCTTAAAAATAAATATATAATGCAATATAAACAGACGTGAGAGGGAATAATATCCCACATCACTGGCAACCTCGAATAACACTGGGGGTGAACTCCTGTTGAATCCCACTTTAAAAGCCCCTGCTTCAGAATTAAGCTTTTACACGTTCAATTTCCTGCCAATTTGACAACAACATGACAGTGAATATCAAGAATAAACTTGATCCATTGTCTGCTGAAAAACACAAACTATTTTAATTTATTATGTTTAAAGTTAGATGCAGTGGAAGTGCTTCATGCCGCTCCTCCAGTTAGGATAGACCTACATCCCACGCCAACTCGCACCCACTCCATCTCCTCCTATTCGCTAACTCACTCTTTGCCCCAAACTGCCAGAGACAGCAAGAGGGGTTCAAAAACACAATCTGACTCTCGGCAAAGGTCAGATTTCTCACTCGGCATGTCTCTGGGCTTTGGGCACAAAAGCCACTGAATTCACATCTATCAACTGGGCCCTAGCTTTTGTCCTGGGGAATGGAGAACTCGGAGTGGGCCCTTCACCAGACCAGCCCCTCCTGGAGTGCACTGTCAGGGGCAGCCAAACGTCTGGCCCGGCGGCCCTTTGACTGATGTACCCCTGCCATGTCACACGCACGGCAGCGCACACACACACACTCACACGAATACACACTCCACCTTGCCCTCAACATTCTCCCGCATGCACCGTACAATACGCTCAGACCACATCAAACGAAAAGCCCCACAGCTTCTTTTGAAAAGTAATGGTTTCGCCCCCAAAGATGGCAGCTCAAGGGCCAGAGGGCTATAATGCATGGACGACAAACCCTCCCTCCTGTGGACATGAATAGAATTCAACCTCCAAACCGAAACGTCCCCAATATCAAGTTTTGAGATACTATAGTAGTTTTTGTTTTTCATTTCTATACTGTCACACATCACAGTATGCCAGCCAGGCAGATGTTTTCATAGCTTACTGTTAACCACTATTGTTTAAAATTTTATTAAAAACTGCTAGAAATTTCAGTTTCTGGCATAAAAGGTTTTCTTTAAACGTAAATTCAAATAATCTACATACTCTTATCACAGAGTGGTTGGTATTAGGCTGTGGTTAGGGAGTATTTAGCCCAACGTTTGGTCAGTAGTGATCCACATGGGCGTCAGATCATACCAGGTCTCATTTATCCACCAAACACAATATGTTTGTTTGTACAATATGTGATTGATGAAGAACAGGACTGACATTTGTCGCCTTTGCAACAGAAAAAAAAGCCTGGTTGCCAAGTCAGGTCATGTAAAACAATTAGATTTTTTTTATCATGGCTAACAAAAAGTAGTGGTGTTTACAGTACAATGTTAGATCAAGGGTGGAACCTTTTGACAGAAACTCTTTTAAGGACGTTTTCTTTTATGTGGGTTAGAAAGGAGGAGACCAAGCTTTTTTTCCCCATTATTTACCGGGATGAGTCATCATAATTTCAAAATCAACCAAAACCTGTTTTATGTACATACTTTGGACTTTGCTAACAGCACTCAGGAACTGAAGCCAGGACTATGTATCATTGCATTATTGTTCACAGCCATAAAGTTGTTCATTTCCTCTTTTCTACAACCAGTAAATGCTAGTAATACACCACCTTTATTCAAAATAAAACTACTGTGGCAAACTGGAAGATCCAGTGACCTTTCAAAGTTTAGACTTTTTGGTTATTTTGTGTCACTTTGTAAATTCCACATTCTTGACATAGAGCCATGTTTACAATATATGGACATTATGTACAAATTGGTCCAGAGGCACTTTGCATGCCAGTGCGGAAGAAACTGCCAGGCAAATAAGGGGTTTGTCTTATAAAGTATTCATTGTCACCTGGTAACGGCTGTCGTTTATCATTTCACCTGAAATTACAATGAAAACTGATAGCTTATCAGAGGGAGGGAAGGAGAAAGAGTGTGCTCTGAGGGAGAGAGGCAAAGAAAGTATACTACATGGCACTGAAATAGATCGGATCGCTGTTTTGTGAGAGAAGTGAGAGAGTCATTTGCTTCAAGCTTAAGTGTCAGAGTAATATTTTTGTAAAATATTTTACTTCAACTCTTGATGCTCCTGGCTAGTGAGATGAGGACAAGCGTGTTAATCATTTACAGTTGGAAATCTACTTGATATAATTGTGTCCCTTTTTAATGAGTGACATTCAATAATGATTTAATAGTTAAGTGACTTGCTTACAAAATTGTTGAAATGTAATATGGATTTACTGTAGGTGCATTTCAAATAAAACATTTCACATTTTAAACACAGCATTTATAGGTAGTCACACTATTTAAATAGTTAGTCTAAAAGCCTTATATACGTGTGCGCAGTAAAAGTATAATATGTTTTAATAAACGTGTAATCTCTTCCTCCAAAAAAATCTTTTTTGAAAGTGTTCTGCTCCCCTCATTTGAATAGAGGCAGTGGAGGCTCCACCCCAAGAGAGTTGAAAGGCTAGAAGACCACAAAGATGGAAAAGGCCAGCCCACTGAGGGAGGGAGAAAAAAACTGCTCCGGTTCCTCTGCCATAATTTCCTATCAGCCTATTCAGACAACATCACCAACAGCTTGGTCTGTGCGTGTGTGTGTGTATGGGGGCAAAGCAGAGAGTGAGCGAGAGAGAGGCAGCGCACGAGAGGCAGAGAGAGAGCGACAGAGAGAGAGAGAGAGAGCAGGGAAGGGGGAGGCTACATATTCTTTCACCTACCCCCCGTCAAACCACAGGAAGGAGGGGCCAGACCCTAAGCTGCCAATCAAATCCGCTCGTGGCACCCGGCATTATCTCAGCAACAAACTATTGACAGATTACATGTCAAGGAGTTTAGTGCATGATTGAAGGAAGCCTTTTTTTATCTAGTTACTTTTCCGCTTTATTTCCCCCTCCACCAACCAACATTCGAATGACTTTCTAACAGTGTTGAGTAATATTATGAAAGTTACATGTCTGAGAGGATTTAACTTCGACTTCCCTGAATATGGTGAGTACTCTTCTTCTTTTCTTTCTTTGCTAGATATGTTTTATTAGCTGACAGTCTAAGGTGTGCCTTTATCTCTGACTAAATATACTGAGAGGGGAAGTTGTTCATGATTAAACTATGTGCCAGCGCGTATGTATAGCCAAGTATTGCGACACCCTTATTTATAGCTCTTTGACAGTGCCCAAAGGTGACTGCAATATCAAATATGATTGACAATTTCTCCAGCTCACCACTAATGACACCGTGTGTTACATGCAGTACACATGTGGACAAAGTTCACAAAGCCAGTTTCATTTTCTCTTGTTACAGTGTATTTCTCTTCTAGGAGTCGAGCACAACTCCCTGTCAGGCTTTTTTTTCCATCATCCGTGTTTTCCTGCTCGTTTACTTTCTTCATTTAATTACATGTTTTTGAATAAGCCAGCATTATGTACTGTAGAAATACAGGTATCGGTGTTACCCACAGCGGCACTGGCAATGCCATTAGGGTACATTGAATGGCCTAAGGGGTTGTTGCCAAGGGGACAAAGCAAACAAACTGTTGTGTTGCTTATGTTGTCACACATGTAAAGGGAACAGGAGCAGTGCCAACACCTTTCCAGGTACTTCTGATTAGTGTATATACAGTACATTGTTGCACGCTACATAAAATAGAAACATTTTGATAATGCAGATGCATTAAATGTTAGGTAAATTATAACTAAAAAAATATTCTGTATTTCTGTTATTTAACACCGCTGTTCTCATTGATCAGCATTGTTGTGCAAATGCACCTGTAGGGCAGATTATTTAAATTTATATCAGACATCTAAATGTCAGGTTTACAGCAGACATTTTGTGCGCACTTTTGGGAGGGTAAACTTCAAGCATTACTCTCGTCGCCACTTTACTTGAAAGAAGGGTTTTCTGTGTGTGTTTTAAAATAAGTCAGTTCACATTTCGTTATTTCTGTTTTGCGTGTACTGTAAGTAAGCGTGTGTTCTCTGTTTGCATGCAGTGAGTGGTGTCTTCCCTCTGTGTGTGTGTGTGTGTGTGTGTGTGTGTGTGTGTGTGTATGTAGTAATGGTGCCTCTGTCATTATTTGTGATGATACATAAAACTACTCAGCAACTACACTGTAACTTTTACAGACATTATGGGTTCCCTTTGACTTTGAAAAATCTTGCCTGCTCTGTTTATGAAACGCTTTTATTTTAAACTCGGAAAGTATATAAATATATTGTAAAGGTTGCGGGGTTATGTTTGAGTAAGATGTTACTTTTAAAAATGGTATGAGAGTGTTTTAAATTACAGATATTTTATTTTGTCTTTTTTTAATTTTTAGGAAAAAAAAATTGAAATTCAAACTTCATTCAAGCAGTTGCTGGTCCAGGTTTCTATTTTTTAATTCAGTAATTATCAGATATGTACTTTCTCTGTATCATATTTGAATCCTCTTAACAATTATTAGTAGTTTTTTTTGGTTTTATTTTTTTGTTGTTGTCTAATCTTGCCGTTCAACGCACGTGACACTATGTAGGCTTTTCTGCTCTTCAACTTGTATATGGCAGCATGATTGAAAAATAAAAGGCAATCTAAAGAAGCTATTTCTTATTAAATAAAACTGGGAGACTGTAAAGTAGACCACTGTGACCACAGAGTTTCACAAACATGTGAAAGACATAGACGAGGGCTCGGTTATTATGTCTGGTTATTTAAGGTATCCTATTATAGTTTAAAATAACAACAAACAAGTACAGGTTTGTGACACACCCTAATTTCAAACTTTTCGTCAGCTTGGAAATTGTTTTTCTACCCTCTTATGAGTCATAATGTTGATTGCCTTCTCCCTCACTGAGTTGTCTCATTAACCCTTTGTGGCCCTCTCCATCTTTTACGGCCTTCCACAAAACCAGGACGAAATGAGGGAGAAAAACAAGCCCAGTTTTGAAGGCCCTCAATAACCTTTTATCACAATTTAGCAATAACCTGAATCAATTTGATGTCTTAAGCAATAAAATATGCTGTTGCACTCCTATTTCTGCTGCTCCTTGGATGACAGTAAATTTACATTTTTTAATTAAACTAGCCGGAATTTTTATTAGGGGGCTGGGCTATGCTAATGGGAATGTTGTGTACAGCAGATTAACAGAGTTTTGAAATAAATTTAACAGGGAGACATTTGGAGGAAAAAAATGCTAGTCATTGTCTTTAACCTCTTTCATGCCGATTTCTCCTGGGGGATGCTTGTATTCTAAGGAGCCTTGTCAGGGAAGAGTGCTTCTCAGCAACGAGATGATTAGTATCGTCTTGTCAACCGAGAAAAAACACTCACATTCTCAAGATTTATTTTTAAATACCTTTCTCAAATGATACTAAAATATGTGCTTTTTACTTACAATTTACATCCCTCTCTGAGTTAGTTTAAATTAAGTGTTTAAAGAAACAATGGCTGTATTCATGTTTTATTTTATGTATTGTTAAAAAAAAAAAAAAATCAAAAATAGAGAAATTCTATGGCAACATTTAAATTTATATCTAAAAGCAGAACCTTACCAGTGGATTCTTTCTTTTAATTTTCCTGTCCAAATTAATTCCTTTTCTATCTTTAAAATCAGTAGGTGAAGAACTATTAAATAAGTGTCAAATACAGTAGTTAATGGCAGCGTATATGTTTGTGTAGTTTTATGGTCCGCTCTCAGTATTTGATTGATGTCACGCGAGGCTGTGTGTGTTATGCCTGGTTTTAGAGTGGCAGGGGGAGAGAAGGGGGAACATAGACAGCAGACAAGGGAAGGGAGGTGTGTGTGCGTGCGTGTGTTTGTTGTGTGTTAGGGGGGGTAGACAGAAAGAGAGGGACAGCTGAGTCCTGATTGAGCATGTGCCCAGTCATCAGACACAAGCCACCCAACACCATAATTACCTTAACCCCCGTCTTTTAATACCCAAATCACACCAACTGGCCTTTTTTTTTTGCCGGTAGAGAGAGGAGACATTAGAGATCAAACGATCAAATAAACTCCAGATGCACGTGGGTTGCCATGCATCTTGCCGCAGTAGCCAAAGTGTTCAGGGCTACTTGATATGGGCCAGGAGCAAGGCAAGTGGCATCACCACCCCCTTTCTTCAATCCTGTGCACTCATGCAGTGGCCAGCACCTAATTAAAACCTCAAAGCTCCCCGTCACCAATCTGGAGTAATGGCCTAATTAATACTCGGTGAAGAAATATTCCAGAATGATAAACAGGTTGCACCATGGGTATTCATTGCCTTTATTATCTAAAATATAACAGGCCAAGTTTTTATTATCACAGATAATGCATGTTTGTTAAACTGCTCTACTAAAAATAAGCGAAATGATGAAATATCCTTTTTAATTATACTATCTTAAAAAGAAGGGCAATGAATTATAAATTATATCATTGGTTAGGGCAAAAAGTTTTATCATGTATAATTTTCTAGGGGGGAAAAAAACTTTTCCCCCCATATTTCTTAGCCATTTGTCTCAACGGTAACCAACTGAAAAGAAATCCTGCTTTTAATCTCACAGCTGAATATGCCGTGTCATGTATTCTTGTGTGCCGAGTCAAGAGAGAAGCTTCTGGTAACTTTTTTTTCCCGACTCGATTTCCTAATCTTACATATGAAATTATAATTTCATGCAAAGTAAGGGAGAAGAATAATCTCTCGTTGTTGATATGCTATATAAGAGGGGAAAAGGGGAAAATGAAGAGGTAATTAGCAGAGTGGAAGACTTTGGCGCGTTTGTCTGAAAGCATGGTCTCCACTGGCCATGAATGAATTTGCATGCTTCGCTTATCGAAGCACACTTATTAGCCCAGCTGAAAGAGAGATTAAGCCGGCACAAAATGTGGTGACTAATCCTTTTAAATGTGGCAGGGGGTCTTTAAGGTGTGAACCAGCCCGTACGTGGGTTAGTGGGTATGGAATGTGACAGACCACAACTTTCATACAACTGCATGTGCATAAGAGGAAGTAGCAGACGCGAGGTTAACTATTTAATGACAAGGACAGTGATTGACACGGGTAATAAATTGATAGAGTTTATCTCCTGACCCTCTTATCAATGGAACAAATACAGCAGGTGGGGTCAGACAGGGTTGACAAAAACACTTTGTGTGGCCCAACATCAGTGGCTTTTCCTTTTTTTTTTTTATTAATCAATAAGTGTTGGTGCGTTTTGTTAATCATCCATGTAAGACAAAAACCTAAAAGATGGGAAGAGTGGGTGTGGAAACAAATCTGTCTTCTCACTTAACCACTATCTAGTTTTGAGCACATTTCTTAGTTTCAGTTCTCTGTCACCTTTTTCTCTGACAGGAATTCAGTGCCGGCTGTACTGACTCTGGATTTATTTTTGATCGGAGGAAAGAAAAAAAAACTACACAAACAAACATGAAACCTCCTTTTTTTCTGTCACCTTCACTGTGAGTGAGAAAATGTGTGCTCAGCCGAGTTACAGAGCCGATGCCCCTGTCCTCGTAGTAATTGACTGCAAACAGGAACATCGTGACGTTTAAACGCTGCCCTCCTACTTCTTCTGTGTCACACACATCTTTCACACAGTCCCCAGCCTGGCACCCCTCAAGTCCGGGTCCCCCTTCTGCTGTGTGCTTTTTCATGTGACATTCTATTCACTTGGGTCAGTAGCAGGCAGCACCAGCAATAATTACTGTCTGTACATGATAAATCTGAAGCCCAGCTGTTCATTTCTGTCACTGCCAACAGAGACAGAAAGAGAGGGAGAAAGATAGAGAAGAGAAGGGAGAGAGGAGGAGAGAGGGGAAGAGCCTAGGAGTTTGCAGTTTGCTGACTTTCTTTCCTTTTTTTAAAACTTGGTAACTTGATAGGATTACATGGTTCTAGAGCCCACACCTGTTAAGAGGCTGTTAGCAGAACAGTTGGCAGTCCCATAGCCGCAGCTCAGCCTTTTTCTTCTCTCTCTGCCATCCATTCTGTATCCCCTTTTGGGGATTTCACCCCGCATGTATGACGAGTGTTTGTTTCTCCGGGCTCTTGCCTCAGTCAGGGGTGAGGAGGGGAGAGCGCTCCTTGTGACATGTGAGCGGTTTGTGTTTGATGTTGGAGTGCGTATCCTATGCTTCAGTGTGTGTGTGAGTGTGTGTGCGTGTGTGTGTGAGGCCTGGTCGGCTGACATCTCTTTTTCCCTCCCTCTCATGAGACACGTTGCCTGCCATCAGTTGTAGCGTCCCTCTCCACCCTCAGTCACGCCAGGGCCACCCCCGGAAAAAAAATGTATATACAAGGAACACGACAGCAAACAAAGAAAGAATTCAATTTGGTTTGTTTTTCACAAGGGTGGGGGACAGGTGTTGGCATAGTCGTAAAATGCCCAAATACAGGTTAAACCAGACGATTTAAATGATTAAGGGTTAGGTTGAGAACATTTGTGCATATTTTAGGAGTGCCAAAGCCCTGCTGTCAATTAGAAATACTTTTAGAAGGAGTGGGGATATGAGTAATGCATCAAATTTGTTGCTTGTTTTCTCTTGTTCGGCTATTATTCTGGATTTTTTTTCTCTACTTAATATCGTCAGAACACAGGGAAATATTGCGTCGAAGTGGGATACTCAGAAAATCGCATTACAGTAGGTTGTTTTATGCCTTGGTGCAACGTGTCTCACTGCCTTATTTGGCATTCAGCAACAACCCAGCTCTTTGGCTTCGTCACTTTCTGTGGGTCCTCAGCACCTGTTCCCCCTATTGTGCCGGAATTTTCTATATTTGGCAAGAAGTTTGACTCTCGCAATTGGTGTGTAGGTCAGTGTTTCTAATAGTTTGAGAGAGATGAACTCCGATGTTCTTTTTCTTTTTCTTCTCCTGTTGCTCAGTTGATCAAAAGAAATGAGAAAACATGATTCAACTTGGGAGGACAACGAAACATTTGTCACCCGGGCATCTAAATGTCATGTTGTCTCTTGCATGTTATTGACACGTTGCATTGCCAGGAGTGCAAATAATCTTCCTTCTGAAGCACGGGAGAAATAAAAAATTTTTAAAAAAGGAGCAAAGTTAATAGATATTGCAGGCTAACTTTTAATTGTTCTGATATGTAATCGCTAAATGACAATAAAAAAGGAGCGGGGCCACTTTAAAAGCTTTATCTCTCCTGCTCTGTGCCCAAAGTGTCATGTCCATAACAGCACCACCTGATCTACAGAGTAAAATAACCGCTAAGGCTTATTGTTTGGACAATATTGGAGCCCCCCACCCGCCTCCATACCCCACCCCCCTGCCCCCCCTGCTGCTTCTCTCCCCTCTCCCTTGATTCATTTCACCCACTGTCCTCGGCTGCTGGAAAATGGCGTTAATTTTTTTATTACCTGTTTGACTCTCCAGCCTTATTACTGTAGCCCCTTAATGTTCTCTGTAACCGTGGAAACCAGATGAATAAATGTCCGCCAAAGAAAATGAGATGATTAAACAGGTCACCCTTGCAAAACAAATTCGCTTGGTCGAGCGCAATTTGTGTACCAAGCGGCTGTCTTAACAGTTTGCTAACAAGGGGATTGTTTGCCAGACTAACTGACAGAGATGGGAGGGGGGAAATGAAGATATCTGGGGAAAAGGATATGATTGAAGAGATAATATTTTAGATCGCTTTGCTATTTGTCTCATCTCTTTATTCGGCATGATAATGTGGTGTTTGTATAAGATTTAAATTTCTACCTTTCATTATTTTCTATTCCCTGAATACAAAATAAGGAAGAAAGAAATGATCTTTTCCAGTGTACTGTATATTTAACCAGCATTTACTAGTAAAGTTCAAGTATAAAGCAGCCGTCCATATTATTGTCAGAGGCATTTGGTCTGTGATCATCAGCAAGTGCAGTAGCAAATAGAATTTTCCTCATTTATGTGGCAACCAATCATTACTGCTAATTGTCCTTGAGGCCATCTGTATAGGATGGCTCGTCCTCTGTTGGTGTTGGAGCGGTACTGGTCATGGATTTACAAGTCCAATAATAATATTTAACTCCTCCAACGTCTAGTCAGCGCAAAACAGTTCATATTCACAACAAATATGAAGGAGTTTTTTTTTCTTTCATCAGATTAAACAGTAGCCTGAACAGCATCCTGGTTTCAAAGCGTCACAAAGTTACTTTCCCATGATGCCCCCGCCCTTCCCTTCCTTGTTGAAGGGTAATGTTCTCATACAGTATGACTTGTTTTAAGCAAAGCTCTCTGACAACCATATGAAATGTCTGGTGTTTTCATCTGGGAAAATAAGAGACTAGGTCGGGCAGATTTAGCCATGTAACGATAGGGCAAACACGCAGACTTGGATTGGAATCAGGCCTGTGTTGCCATTCTGACCACAAATCATAAATGTCGGGGACACGGCGGTGGTGTTGTTTATGGAAGGATGCCACGCTGCGCCACTCAAGGGTGTTGCCTGTTTGCATTGATGCACCACCACCACTTACCGCCTCTTGCTTTAAAACAACTTCCGCATCCCACTCAGCCCAGCCATTTTGTCCTGTTACCAAAGTAGATCCCAAATG
>JAPMOB010072981.1:0-22305 GCA_029875015.1 Lepomis gibbosus | reverse complement strand
TATATATATATATATATATATATATATAGTACAAATTTGACAATACCCAAATAGCAAAAAGACAGTTTTGACCCATTGATTTTTAGTATGTAGAGGGAAGTATGATATATTATTTAAACTTGTCTAAAATATCGTTATCTCTATGAATATGCAGATGTGTGAGAAATATATCATAAATTCCAATGGAAAAATAGGTAACACAGAGTGAGACAGTGAAGCCATCCAATTAGTGGCATTTCCCATAAACTCTGTTAATCATCTCCACACTGAACAGCTTGAGCATAATCACCATGATGAACTGTGACTGATGTCAGTAAATCTGACTTTAATTGGGACCAAGAAGATTGAATCCAGGCAGCTCTGCGTCCAATCCCTGTGATGACTGCAACCGTGCGGAGACATGATGTTTAGCATTATCATGCTGGGTTGAGCAGTTGCACCCCAAGTTTTGTTTTAACCACACGGTTGGGATGTCTGTAAAGAAGGGAGTGATACTGTCTATTTAATCCAACATGTTTGTTAATAATCTCTGCTAATCTTCTTTACCCACAGCAGCAGAACTAATCTGTCTTCACAATGTTTACACTCGGAGGGAGGGCATCCTCATACGAATACCAGAGACTTAAGAGTTTATTCATCAGCCCTGCAGATGGAGGTATTAATGACACATCACTGGTCTAAAATAAACATTGATAGCCTGTGTAGCTAACATGGATACACAGGGCATGTTTACATGCCCTGACAGAGGAGCAATTGCCACATCACTCTATCCAAGGAGCTCTCAAGGACTCAATCACACCTTCCAGAGACTGTAGAAACATTATGTCCTGCAGTGTGTCTTAAGTGACTGTCGTCCCTGATGAAACCCAAGATTTACAGAGATCATTGGTAAAAATAAAGCATAGAGCACCTTACTCTCAAAATCAATAATGTTTGCAAACAGCTACGATAACATCGACGAAGGTCACCTTGATATTTACGTAGTAAAATCATCTGTATTTCTCTTTATTCACTTTTGCATTTAGTACAAACAGCGAACATCTGAATGTGTAGAGGGAAAACAGAGGAAGTCCAGATTTGGTTTCACTGTCCCAGTCCCAGCCTGGATCTACAGCACACACTGATTATACTCGTTCATTTTGAAGAGAAATATGTGAACAGATAAACGTACAATAAGCATGCGTATTGCAGTGGTGGAAAGTAACTGTAAAGTACATTTGCTAAAGTAGCCTACTCAGTGGATCACGTTTCTTTACTTAAGTAAAAGCACTAATATGTCACTATAAAAATTGTAAAGTAAAAATACTGCGTTGAAAATGTTACTTAAGTTAAAGTATGTAAGTATAATAAGGAAAATGTACTTAAAAAGTAAAAGTACTCATGATTTTTACTTAAAATAATGAGAAATGTCACAATTGCCCAAAGCCCTAAGTGACATCTTAATAATGCTTGATTTGTCAGTCCAAACCTCAAAATGATACACATACATGATTTTAGACTGTTGGGTAGTTTAATTTACAACAAAACATCAAATTTGTACTTTTCATATGTTTTGTGTTTAAAGAGCTTACTTTGTAGAGTTACTAGTTACTGAAGCTGTTAGAGAAATTTAGTGAAGTAAAGCGTGCAATATCTCCCTCTGAGATGTAGTGGAGTAGAAGTAGAAAGTGCCAGGAAAAGATAGTACAAATACCTCTAATTTACAAGTACATTACTTGAGTAAATGTACTTAATTACTGTTGACCTCTGCTGCTAATTTTCACTTCTACTCCACTAAATGAGAAAATGTACGTTTTACTTCACTACATTTATGTAGCAGCTGTATTCAGGCGTTATGTGCAAAGTAGGATATTACAATACAAAAAGCATAGTATATACAGTACAATATATTCCTGCTATTTACATGTTATTGTATCAGTAATAATAATAATCTAATATTGTAATAGCCTATGTCACAGTCTTAAAGGCGCCACTGAATACTTGCTTTTGTACTTCAACTTATGTAAAATTTTAGAATCAGAATCTTTTAGCTTTTATTGCCAGGTTTGTGTACACATACCAGGAATTTGACTCTGGATTGTATATTTTGAATGCCTACCTGTTTACTTGTCATGGAGATTTTTTTTACATTGTGTAGTATTAATACTTAATTACACTAGAAATAACTAATTCTTTTGGGTGACTTGGGGCAATGGAAACAAGTTGTGAACATTGACATATCCACCTTCTAACCTGACACAGCGAAATTGTTAGCATACAGTTTATTTACACTTTATGGAGCAAATTTAAAGTTGTGTTTGAGGCCACAGTGTGCGAACTATACCATAGCTTTCAGGGGAGCTCACTGTTTTTCCCCCGGGACAGAAAAATCATTATTATTATTAGAGGGAACGATCAAGAAGCGTTCACAGCGCGTCGGTCGTACTAGCGACACAACCCATTCCGGAGAAGGAGTGTGCTGGTGGAGTGTACAGGGCCCGTACAGAGCGTTCAGGAGATCGCGCAGAGACCGACCCGCTGTGGAAGGACGGTGATCATTCCCTCTGGCTGGATGAAGACTGACGCTCCTGATTTTAGGAATAGATCCATGATAATAGAGAAATGTAGAAATTAATGGCAATAAAGCATGTTGTCAATATTTTAGAGACCGCCCCAAAATATCACAAATCATGCTTTTAGGGGAGCTGATGTATCATTAAGTAGAGCTAACCCTGGTTCCCCTATTGTTCGCACCCTGTTGAGGCCACCTGATGGGTCCAATATTCAATCTCTTTTTGCTCTGTTTTTGGTGTCTACCAACCCAACCAATGTCTTCCAGTGCAAGATAGCAAGCACCTCAATTTTGTCTTAATGAATGAGCAATTTGGGGCGTTTCAATTGTATTGTAATGGGAGGGTAACATGCAAATACATTTATTTACTACAATCAATGTGAAGAAGCCTAAAAGCAATTTCATGTGAGTGTGTCACATCAGCCATCAGAAATGGCTGCTGAGACACAGCCATAATGAAAGAAGTCATAGAGAAATTCTATAGCCAGTATATAGAAATAAAATTATTTTATTTTATGTATTCAATGCAGTATATGAATTGGATTGTTTTTTGTATTTTCTTTTATCTTTGGCAATACCAATAAAGCAAACTTCGTTTCGACCTGACTTCTTTTCATGTGAGAGGGAAGAATTTAGAAAGTTGCGTGGTACTGCGGAGAGCATGTAAAATTCATCCAGCCAGAGGGAACAATCACAGCGCGCCGGTGTAATGGCGACACAACCCGTAGTAGATATCGGAGAGGGAATGGGGCGTTGGGGTGTATAGGGACAGGAGATTGCAGAGCGACCGGGCATGGTGCTGAGGGTCAATGATTTTTCCCTTTGGCTGGATGAAGCACCAGTTTCTAATGGGGTTTCCCAAAGCAGTTTTTTAAACAAACCAAGGTTTTCACGCGGTGGCTGCATTTCCCTCCCCACTCTCCATGGCGGAAACCATTAAAACACGCAAAAGAATACTGCCTCCTCCATTGTACCTGTTGTCATCTACGCATTAATTCTAAGTTAATCACCCAAAACAGGTAGGCTACTACAATTGCACTTGCAATATTTTAGAATGCACACGCAATTTAATACTCTTAATTCAGGATGTAAGTAAATCCGGCTCTTGGTTATAGTTAAAAAAGCTGCCTGGTGCTGCCAAAAATAATACTACTTAATAAATAATACTAAGAGCGGTCGGGGTGAATCAAAACAGTAAAGTTGCTTAGCTGAAACACACTATAAACCGCCTTAAAGCTGATGGGAGCTGCAACTTCAGGTGATAATTCTCTGTAGCTTCGTCAGTAGGAGCAACACCTTTCACATCATCACAGTTCCCACTTTATCTTTTGATAAATTGTTATTATAAAATATTGAATAAAGCTTTTAGTAAATGATCTGAATAGGCCTACCGTTTAACTCCTCCAACATTGGTGTGTTGTAGCCTATTGAGAAGAGGCTTTTAGTGAATGTCAATTATTTTTGAATGTTTTTGTATTTACCAGGAACAAGACAGTTTGGTTGAACAGTCACTCGACTGTGCTGTTTCTCCTGCTGGACATCAGGCTTCCATGTGGAATACAAATGGGACAAAGCAGAGCCCTTATGAAGGCAGCCATTTTTTGAACTCAGACAAAAGAAGAACTTAAACCCCTAAACTACTCAATCATGACTAATGCTTGTAAAAGAAATTGAGTAGCACAGCAAAGGACTTAATGAGATTATGTTACCCATAATTAACAATCTGTGAAACACATTTTGCAAAACTGAGAACAGTACTGCTTTTTTGTTCGCCGTCAAGCTTAAGAATGAGTGAATTATCATCCATACACACATTTACCCCACTTTTCAGAGTTGACAATGCAGAGCCCCTGACCAATATCCTTAATCTGCCACTCAAAATACATTTAGCCTTTGTGAGAACAAATGTGAGCCGCTGAAACACTGGTTGTGGAGACTCTCTGCTGCCTATTAGAACCATTGTTCCTCTTTATCTAGTAAACACAGACAACCAGTGAAGCTTGCATGTCTGAGGACGACAGTGCTGTTGTGTGCATATTATAGGAAGAATACAAGGATTGTGGATTATAATCTATCCTTTGAATACCACACTGAATTACACTGCTACATAAACAATTTTGATTGAAGAGCTAAAGGACTGGATGACACACCCGCAAGCACTGTAGCATCTACACATTGTGCACACATGCAGTCAGATGTAATCTGTGGCATGTGGATGATAAAAAGTAAGTGGGCTGTAATATTGGTCTATCAGAGCAGCACACTTGAGTGACCAATTCGACCTGAGAGATAACATTGTAAGATTTCATTTAATTCCTTAGTCTTGATTTGGAAAATTGTATTGAATCTAAGATAGTTCCCAATCCCCATCTGCAGACACCTGAAATAGGCGTTCCAGCGTCATGTCCTCAGGGATCGACACCCAGGCCTGGGCTGAGATGACAGAGAGACTGGGCATGGAAGAGGGAGAGGAGCAGAAATAATTATAAGAGTAAGTGAAGCGTATCAGTTTGTCCTTGCCTCAAAATCAAAAGCAGGATGAAACATCATGACACAAATCAACAGAAAGCCCATGTACAGTACCTGATTCCCTCATAACATCTGTGTAATTACGCATCAAGAACCTTGTAATACTGGGATTCTGTCACCAAATGGTGTCATCTGAAAATATCTGTAAGGGACCCAAAATAATTAAGTTTATCATTACCCTGAATCGAAATTGTTGATGAGCAGGCAACACGGATGATGGTAGCTTTCTCTGGGAATATGGAGACATTAATGACTAACTTATTTTTATACCTAGAGCACTGTAATGTTTTATTGTTGCTTGTCTGTGCTGGAAAGGTTTTTGAGCACACTGGCCTTTGTAACTGCAATGAGTGCTACAGCGGCTGAACTGAATCAATGTCATGAGGGGTTCTTTGTGTTTCAAGGACAGTCTCTCCTGAGTCTCGAGCTGACATGACGAGGTTGCTGACTGTCACAGCTGCCTCACTAAGCCCGCCAAAGGTGTGTGATTAAATTCCCATTCTTTTCGTAAAGTGAAGTGGAGCCATTTAGAAACCTATAAACCATATGGACAAGTCAATAAAATGTCTTTAAAGCAGATCCTATTGGTTCTCTCAGAAGGAAATGACAATAGAAACTGGATACCTTTGTGTGCAGCACACAGCATGCATGGACATTTTTTTTCTTTTATAGATTTCCTGCAGTTGATCAACAGTTTTACAGGAATTTTTCAGTAGCCACACAGATGGAAGGGAAGTCATGCAAAACCTAATTTTCTGGCTTGGAGATTTCAGAAGTATTCTTTTTAATTTTAAACGACTCTATCAAGGACTAGAACATTTTAAACTACTAAAATGGAACCACTCTTAGAGGATAAAGGTGGTAATGTTCCATATTTTCGTTATTGAGGAAAGATGAAAACAAACAAAAAATTGATCCTACAAGTACTGCCCATCTACCATATCTGATCTTATTCTTGTAGAGAAGACAACTAGTATCACCAAGCCAGATCTCCACTCCTCTTTGTTTTAGCGCTATGCCAGCACTGGAGAAAGGTCTGGCCATTATCATTCAGGTATGGAGGGAAAAATGCTCTGACTTGTTTATATTTCTTTAAACCAATCACAGTCTTGGGTGGTGGATTATTTACTTCTGTTTGAGAAATTACTAAAAACTACAGTGCCCTGCTGTTTAAGGAAATTACTGAACCTGAAAAATGACACAATTTTAAAGATTTTCCTCCTTAGTAGGAACTAATGGGCTTGTGGCTGAGTGCCACACAGACGATGGAGAAGTTGCAGTCTTGAGAGTCTTGACAAATGGCGTAATCCATTGTTGGTTTTGGTCCTTTCAAGGAATTTGTTGCAACAAGTCAGACAACACATTTAGTGTCAGGGCCTTTCAAAGCCTTTTACAAATTATTGTTACAAAAATAAAATTATTTTCTGATCTTACTGCTATGGTTAACATCTGGGTAAGTTTAAGCTTAAAATTAATACTTTTTTAACCCATTCTCCCTTTCTCCTGACAGAAAACAGTCATGATTTCCATGACTACTAGAGGGCTGTGTCTCTTGAAGGTTTGCTATTTTTCGGGCAGTCTAATTTGTTGACAATAAGTATGAAATAACAGCCCTATACTTAAGTTGAGACTGTTCTCCCAAGGAAAACGACAGTGTGTCATTTTGGCAAATGACCAAAAATAACATATGTTAATGTTCAAGTAATTAGTAATTATTATTTGAGCAAAGGAGAAAGTGAGGTGACAATATTATAGTGCGAAAAAGTCAGCATAGGAAGGAGATAGGTGCAAATGGATTGGTCAACAAAATGTTGGCCATGGGAGACAGCTTTTTGTTTTTCAACCAGCAGGCAGGTTCCAGTTGCATGTATGTATAGGTTGCTAAAACACATTTCTGCCTTCAAACCAGACACAGATGCCACATTATCCCAACCCTAACTCTTCTACAGTTCTATTATTTTTGTCCTGTTTTCACTCTAAAATCAGTCCAGTAATTTATGTTCCTGCCAGGCAAGACAAATCAATATTCAACCTTAAAATGCTTACAAGTACATTTGGTTATTACGTATTTGTTGGTTCTGCAATATGTAAGTAGGCTCCACTGAAGCCAGGAGTAAGACTTTTTAAACAATTTCCTTTATTTCTCCCATGTAGAAAATTACACCTCAAATAAATATTTGACATAGATTTTCAGAGATTTTAGCAACAGTATCTATTTTTGTAATGGAGAAGAGTTAGAGCCATTGCAACAGAATGACAAACAACATAACTCACAAATTGACTCCTATGCAGCCAGTCAGCTTTAATGTATTGTAATGTATTCATAAGGTCGGTCAGTGGTGATGGATTGGCTGAGTTTCAGAAAGCAGGAAGCTAATAAACAAATTTGTTAAGCCTTTATCTTCCTTCACTCTTGCAGCTGAGGATGCATCACTTCATGTACAGCTTTAAATATGTCACTTAGACAGAGTGACAGAAAGCAAACAAAATATCTTACCTCGTGTGTATGGTAAAAAAATAAATAAATATGGACTCTTACAACATGTATTGGCAACAAAAGAGCATAACACCTAAATTAGAAATAAGGCCAATGTGACCAATTCATACTTTTCAGAAATATGAGAAAATGTGTTGAAAACAGATCTAAAATTAAAAATGAGCTTGTTTTGCAGTTGAATTTAACTGCTTATATAAACAACTAAATAAGCAAAATATACACAAAAGACCGAAATTAACCTCATCATCGCAGAGTGAAGAGCATGATTGCAAGCGCAGGCAGCGTTATACAATGCCATGTTTCAAAAAGCAGTCCTCTCAGCTGTCTAAATAGGATGATTGCTGTTGGTCTGAAGGGTCCTTCAGTGAGGGGAGCTTCAGAGGAAAGAGACAGAGAGAAAGAGGTAGCACATGTGGGAGGTGCCAGATCACTGATTAACTTGTTTAGTACTGTGCAGTAATTTTGATGTGTAAGTGTAAGTGTGGTTGTGGTTCGCCTATACATAAAGCTGCAATCTTTGTGCGTCCACATGTGTAAAGATGGCAGATTTACTGGCTCTTTTGATAAAAGAATATGAAAGATGTCTAAGCCTGGATGCTTTTTTTCTTGCCTTCTCTTTGAACAGCAGCAGCTTTCATGGCCATGTGAAGGACAGAGTCAAAGGAGGACATCCTTTGTTGCAAGAGGCCGGCCCTTATTATCCTTTAACAACATGATGATCTAATTATCTCCCAAAGTAACTGTTGAATATATAGCTAATGGCTGCCATTTATCATGATATATTAATTGAACCAGACTTCCACAATTAATTGTTCTGGCTATTGTCATGTGACAGTACTTACTTTGACACAGCCCAATAAGGAAGCTTTTTTTCTTTCAAAGCATTTTTAACCACACGATATTCAATTCAAAGAGATGCTTTAATTAATATAATTAATTATAGCACCCCCCTACCTGTTTTTCCAGCCAGGTCCAATAGCATTGTAAAAACTAGACACCAATCTCATCCCATCTGCTTGATCCAGAGCATCTTACTGTGGATTGCTTATTACAACCCCCATATATTCTGTCAAAACCATGTAAACTGGTTAATGACATTGATTGGCCAATTATTAATTTTTTTGCAAATGACAATTGTGCAGGGGAATCATTCTTTGTGTGTGTGTGTTTTAAATCTTTCCTCCAGTAGATGTTTCCAGTCATGAATGCTAAAATATATTTTTTATTATGAGACAAGTGAAAGTATTTTCTGTAATGTAAGAGTGGTCAAAGTTGTTGATATCATGCTTGGCATTGTCATAATGTCTACTAAACATGTGAAAGTCCTCATAAAATAGTAGTGTAAAATACAGTAGATAGAACAAAGGAGAGACTCTCACATACATATCTACAATAAACTGTATATGCTGTTTTCTGCTGTTGAGTTATAGCAATAGCGTACAATGGATGATAGGACCATAGACTTATCAATAATGCATAAGATAGTAAGAGAAATGACAGGCACTCTGCTGGTAGGTTCTCTCTAGAAGCAAGCCATAAATTTGCAGGGCAATAATAATGACTCTTCTCAGGGAAATAAAGGCCACCCTCTGCTCCCCATAGTCATAAACCTGACTCACTCTTCCATTGGTTGGAAGAAAAATGCTTCCTCTCCCACCACACAGGAGTCATACACAGGAGGTACTTCAACCAGCCAACTTGATATGCAATCATCTCTCTTTACAGAGGAAAGAATACAATTTCAGTTTTTATATTAGCCATTTCCCTATTATGCCTGTGGAGGTGGGGAAAAATAGTGAGCACTGTAATGGTGAAATGAAGTTCACTTTAACAGCTCGGGAAAGTATTCCAAAAACATTCCTGATAATTGTTTTACTTCGACTTCTTCCAATTCTGTTGTGCAGCATGCTGTGCAGTGTACTTTTTTATTATACCCTATATATAAATATATTTCATTATTATGTCAAATACAGGTTGTTATGTTGTTTTTCTTGGTCACAAAAATAATTGAATTGTCTTTACAGGAACTCTAACATGAAGGCAGAATGTCCCTCTCATCTTCAGCAAAATTACTTGATTTAAAAAAATCCTTAATTCCTTTTCTTGTTGAGAGTTATATAAGAAGGTGAATACCACTCTCATATATATCCGTTAAATATAAAGCTGCAGAAGGAGACTGTTAGCCTAGCGGAGAAACAACTAGCTAAGCAAGTTAACAGCAATGTTAAAATTTACATTTATTCATTCAGCAGACGCTAATATCAAAAGTGACTTATTGCTATATATGTCAGAGGTTGCACACCTCTAGAGCAACTAGGGGTTAAGTGTCTTGCTCACACATTGGAACCAAGAATCGAACCCCGGTCTCTCACACCAAAGGCATATGTCTTATCCACTGCACCATCACCAGCCCCGAAACTGTACCTTTCGGGCATCTATCCCTTTTACAAGCTTCAATATTGGAGGACTAGTCAGTCTTAGCTTGCTTAGCTTGCTAACATTGGTGTGTATTTTGTTTGTCCCACGTCATACAAAGGAGGGGTCCAGTTGTGGCGATGGCCAATGTCCACCTGCTTCTGCAACTCAAAGCAATCCCTGTATTGAGCATTTCCTTCATCATCTTTATGAGAAAAAAATCAAAAGTGTTCCAGGAGTTCACTTTTCATATTCGACAAATATGCATCCACAAACAGCACTTGCTATAAGAAATTGAACTTTTGTGATTTCAAAAAAGAATTTATTTATGAGCATACAAAAAGTTAAAATAATATAAAAATTCTTTGTCCATCCATCGTCTACCGCTTATCCTGCGTACAGGGTCAGGGGGGACTGGAGCCAATTCCAGCTGCCATTGGGCCACACATAGACAAACAACCACTCACGCTCACACCTTAAGACAATTTAGGGTCACCAATTAAACTAGTCTGCATGTCTCTGAACAGTGAGAGGAAGCCAAAGCACCTGGAGAGAACCCACACAGACGCGGGGAAAACATGCAAACTCCACACAGAAAGGCCTGTGACGACCAGGGTTCGAACGCACAACCTTCTTGCTGTAAGGCAATAGTGCTAACCACTGGTCCACCAAGCCATCCCATCACATCTGTTGATAATATTTTTTAGGAATTACACAAGTTAAAACACACACTGAGGTTAAATATTTCTTAGCAAAAATGTATTTAAATTTAAGTTTGACGTTGACTTTAAATACATCTCATTCTTTGATTTTCTTGGGTATGAAAGCATCATATTGCCCTCAGAGTCAGCAAAGAAAGGATGTCCTTCTTATCTGTAGCAAAGTCGTCTAATACTGTACCATCTTATAATTTTTGACCATCCAACAATCAGATAACAGAAATTGCATTATCACTTATAGAAAATGTTTTCAGCTGACCTCTGCCAGTGAGGTTCCTCTAGCTGTTCAAGTCATATTGAGTCAGCAGTGGCCCAGAACAAATACTCTGGGATGGAGAGTGCCAGGGTGGGTCTCCATAATCAAGTCTAGCGAGCTGCCTTTAGAGTAGAAACAGCAGGTATCAAACAGTTTAGGTTCTATTTGTTGTGCTGAGTGCTTTCCACAAAAGGTTGCACAAGACACTCTGACCTTGTCAAGGATGTTAAAATGAGATTTCTGCTGAATCCCTTTAAGACCACAAGAGATTTGACATATCTCTCTCTGATTTCTTCCTAAATTATGTATCTTTAACTTACTGTAACAGCCACCTGATATCACAAAAAAATAACACAACAGTTTTCTGTCCTTGCATGGATGTCAGTTTTGAAAGGTTGGAATTGCTATGTATTGTATCAGTTTCCTGCAGCTGAAAAAGAAGAGTATGTATTTACACATCCACCATCCACACATCTCCTTTATATGTTTGATCTGGTGTGTGCAACCCTGACGTATAACATATGGCCGTTAAATGAACATGACCAAATGATTTTATTCATGCCATTCAGGTGGTAATGTAAACATCGGAAGTGCAATGTGGTTTCACCTCAGGAGATGAATACAGGCATCACAGGAGGACTGGCAAGTTCAATTACATGAATAGCCACAATTTTTGGGTTGTCATGTGATGTGACAGAGCCAACATGACTTCAATGTGTCATGTCAACCATATGAGCTGAGGGGTACACAGTAAAAGCAATGAAAATGATTGTGTGACTGTGAGGAGAAATGTCTTCTTACAAAATCGCCTCCCTTTTCAAATAACAATAAGAAGCTACAATCTCTCTGTTTAAAGTTTTTCATATCTCATTCTACAATCTTGAAGACAGAAAATGCAGGAAATACACATCACACTTGATATATAACATACTGTACATCTAATCTCAATTATTAACATAGCCCTGTGCACTTAACCCAGATAACTGCTGACAGCGGGTGACATTTTTAAAGGCAGGAATCTATTGTATGAATGTTTTTTTTTCTTCACCTGCATGCCATGGGAGAGAGCAGGTTTTACAGTAGCAAATCTCAGGAGGCACAGAGGCAGTTACTGGAATGGAACGGTGAAGCCCTGAGCCAGAAGGCAACAGCATCTGTTCTCTCTGGAGACTGTCATCAGCAGTATGGGCTAAAAGAATGGCTACTTATGTTGAAATGTGCTAGCTCTGTTTTTTCTGCCTGGCACCACAATAGTGTAGTTCTCTTTGTTAATTTGAAAAATTCATAATGCGCATGCAATGACATTTGACTTAATGGTGGGATCAAATAGTGTAGCTCTCAGTAAATGTCAATCGGACTAAATAATGGAGGAAAAAGGCCTTTCCTGTTTTTAATTATATGTTTTAAAAAAATAACAGAGCTAGGCATGCATTAGGTTTGCAAACTGTTGGCTTCATATTCTGCTTTTCACCTTAGCTTTCTCATGTCACACCTCAGGTGTAGAAAGGTTTGTGTCTGGGAAGTTAATGAGTTGTTTCGCCTGAGAGAAATGTGCCTCACTCTTATCCACTACAAAGATATAATGGAAAAGATTAATATCCTTAAAAGAATCTATTAAGTGTTAAGATCAACTGATGTAAAAGGTGAGACACTCAATTTCCATTAAACATGAGGGGCTCAGCGAATTGAAAAACACACCACTCAAGATTTCAGTTATTTTAATAGTAGTTTGAGCTCATTCTACCCACTAAGACGCTAATACTCTACTGAATAAGATTCAAAGGCCAGATTCTCACACTGCCTTCTCTAAAGATAATCTTATTTCTTACTTGGCTGAACTTGAGAGTTGGCTCATGCAGATAAAGTAGACACCAACCGTTTCCCATTGACCTTTCCAGAAAGGAGCAGAGAATGCTTCAGAAAACAAAAACAATCAATGAGAATGCAAATGAATCACTTGAAAGGCATCCCTCACTATTTCACTGTAAGTAATTTACTGGCAGTGATTTATTGATCTCAGAGAAAATATATTTGAGTTGTTAAACCAATAGCAAGATAATATCTTCTTTTATTGGATTTTTGAAACTGTTTTCACACCACTATGAAGCCCAACACCTTGTGTTAATGGAATGTGTGTGTGAAGAATTTTGTGAAATTATAGTAGGAATGCCTGTAGAAATATATGACTTTTATCTACCAGAAACCCCCCAACTCCTCATTTATTGTTCAAAAGCATTGCATGGTGATGCATGACATGATCTACAGTATGACATGTTCGCTATGTCTACCAGAAATCAGCCTCCTGGCATTAGTGTCATTGTAATCAACAGTAATATCATCTTAAAATGTCACATGTTTTGGGGGGCAGCTAAACCTTTAGTGATTGCTCTTATGACAAGAGAAAGCACAGCTGAGGGGGAAGCTAAATAGAAAACTGCTCCATAGGTCTTCCTGAGACATCTCCAGCTCTCCCACCCTGAGCAAAACACAACGATTTATTGACATTTTTACTCTGCTTAGCCACCCTCGGCATAAAGTAGCAACCAACACCTTATCTTGAAGGCATGCCATTTGGAAAGGAAATTTGACATGGAATCAGACAGGCGTTAAGCGTAGACCCATATTGCTGCCATTTTCAAAATAAAAAAAGTACATGACTTCATGTTGTCTTTCTGTACATGTAAGAAGAAGCACGATGCTTAGGATATGTCCCTGAGAATCGCATCACTGTAGGTATGTAACATTCAGGCCAAAAGCCCGTGGGAGCTTATGGGCTGTCTACTTCCTGGCCTTATCTGTACCGACCATTTTAGATTTAAGAGACAACTCTTCTGAACATTCTTACAAAAATCATCCTCTTTTCAGAGTTACTTTTCAGAGAGCAGCCGTCAGAACCTTTCAGGGAGGAGTCCATTGAATCAGCAGTGCATGAACCTTCTTCAGACAGAAACTGGTGGTCTGCAGGTCAGGATAAAAGTATTTTTGATTGGTTTGTTGCACTGCAAAGATGATAGATATGGATTCAGGGGCATTTGTGAGGTTTTTTTTAAGAACTGGAATCATTTCATCATTTCAAAGTGATTGTGTGTCACTGAAACTTACGTCTGTGAAAAAATTCTATGTTTAGACAGGAAAGCCCACGATGGTCGACACACTTTAATATTTGCAAGGGGACAGTCAGTTTTGTGCAGCCTATTTGTGCTGCTCCTTTGTGCCGAGTGAAAAACATTTGTCTGTAGAGAAATAGTTTAGCTTCAACAAACATCAAACAAAATTAGCAGTGAATGGTCGATTGGCATTCATTACACTAATATACATTAAGGCACCTAGGTTAAAGGATAAGGATAGTGAGTAATTATTGCTAAAAACTACAGTGCCCATCTGTTGTAAAAAAAAAAAAAAATACTGAGCCTTGTTTTTAAATGAAACTATATACATGTGACCAGTGTTTAAAGATTTACTGTGTGTCTTCATTAGGAATCACTGTGCTTGGGGCTGAGCTCTATAGGCAGGGTAAAGAAATCAAAAGAGAGACTGAGAGCAACACATTGTTGGTTTTAGTGTTTTTATGGGATTTGTTTACAATAAGAAAATATACAAGAATATATACAGACCTGACCTTCAAGGACCAAGAAATAAGTTCACCACTAATTTGAGATGGAAATAATACATATATATGACTGAATACAAACTTTATGGATTCTTGGACGACATTGTCACATCAGGCCCACAACATTTATAATGTCCAGAACCAAACATGTCATTTTTGAACAAGACTTGTTATTTCTGAACAAGCAGCGAATAACCTCTTGACTGCACTTCACTAGTTCCAGTTACTGAAAGAAGGATCTGTTTTCTGTTTAACTGAGTCCAACTTAATCACAGACCTTTTTGATGTTTACCAAGGAATTTAGAGATAATGAAATTATTCATAGTAGTGATACTAAGTCTTGTTTTGAGTTATAACGCAAGCTTCAATGGGATCGTTGCCAAAAAACTAAAATCTCTGGAGACATGAATTCTGCTTCTGTGCTGCCCTTGAAGGCAGCAATTGCCTGTTAGTTCAATTAATTAAAACAATAGTTATGCGCTATTTAGTGTTAATATGCTTCTTTTAAATGACAGAGTAAAGTAAAAAGATTAGTGATTGGAAAATAATTTGGTGGTTGAATAATAAAAAAGCATTAAGAAGTACATTACTAACAATGATCTCACCTCAGAAATCATGACACATGGCTTTCACCTGCATGCCGCCCGCTTTTAATAATAAAAACAGCGTCAGTATCAATATCAATATCAGTGGTTCTAGTCCTGGTGTTACGTGGTAATTCATAACCAAATTTTGTGATACCACACACCTCTATTCCATATATTTAAGTCTGACTGTGTGAATGCTTCTTTCTAAGTGTTCTGGATAATTGTCTGTGAATGTCAAACAGGAATAAAGATCAATGGTATTATTGATTAGTGCTCTGTGTTTTGGAAACATGTCTTCCTGTATGATCCAAGAATTTTACACATTTCTGAGCCAACTCTCTAAACAGAGAGCTTGAATAAAGGTCCTAGTGTGTCAAAGCACAGTGTTATTTATGACTGCCCCATCTTCGGAAACTATTGTTCTGCTCAGAACAACTCAGCAATTTATGCTATTTGGCTTCCTCATATATGTCCCAAATCCCCTCTGCACAGAGTTGACTTTGCCAAAGACATTAATGCTGTGTTGTAGTGTGCCTACATCTCAAGCATTTTCTTGCTGTTCCTCTCGCTTTGGGTATTCTTCACTCCTTCCTGAACTGGGAATGCACCCTGTCTTCCTGAACAAGCATCAAAATAAAATGTGAAGTCTTTATGCCATAAAGATGGCAGTGTGAGCTGCAGGCCTTGGGCATGTTCTGCATGCCAGTGATAAAGCATCCAGACACAATGCAAAAGTAGAGCTCACCATGTAGCGAAGGTGGCGGGGAATGGGGAGGATCGAGCTGTCTCCCACACATACAGATCGCTGCTGATTTACACCAAATAACAGCACTCACTTCACCTCCCCTTCTTTGCTACGATCACCATTACGTCTCCATCATAGACTGAAGAACTCCCCCACTGTAGATGAAGATTACCTTCAGCTGAATGGACATTATTACTTCTGAACACAATCCGCTTTCAATTTTCTTTCCTGTCCGGCTTGTGAAAACATGGTCTTTTCTAATCTTCTTTTATGCACCTTCCTCTAACAACACCAAGGTAAGCTAAGGACTGAGGGTTTACGTGTTCCATCCTCACGTGTTTGCATCTGGTAATAAACATCCTGACTTATATTGTTAAGTTTCATGGAATAACTTAAAAAGATTAAGCATGTTCTTAGTTCTCTTTATGTAGGGCAGAGTAATGACAACAGAAAAGGAAAGGAATAAAAGGAACTGTTCCCGTAGGAGAAAAAGAAATCCATTCTAAATGTAAATAATTGTTAATCATGTGTTCACAGCGATGTGAGCGGTGCCAGTTTCCCTGATTTGCATTTGTCAGAAGCATATGATCAGGTGCAGTCCCACCATGCCATCTAATCCAGAGGCAGTCTGGCTTTAAGACATGTGATACAGTCTTTACACTCAGACAGGCTGTACGGGCACATTTGTTTCTTAGTGCTCGCTGAGAGGGGACTCAGCTAGAGCCGCTGCTCAGAGGCTGCCTCTCACTGGAAGGATGCGGACGGTGAAAGAGGAAATTCTACTACAGTTAATTAAGGAGCACTCCACACGTGCCTATAAATGCGAAAGGGCAAATGAATTCAGTGTCAGTGGGAGCAACTCCTCAAGGGGAAGCAGTGATATTTCAAAGGTGGAATTGTAAGAGCTGTAAATCTATTTCCTGACTCCGGCTTGACGGTCATTTCTGAATCACTGGACTGTTGCTATCAAAGTGTGGAGCGGAGAGGCAGAGTCAGTGGAGTTCTCTCCTCGAGCCAAATTCATGAGTTATTGGATGGGATCAACATGAGCAGCATTATGGATGGATTTATGTCATTCTGTTGAGATATTTATATAGTCTTTGTTGGGTTGCTCAGGTAAGATTTTCTTTTTCCTACTCTGAGCAAAAAATAAATTATGTCATTGTCAAGAGATTTAGCTTTTTGCCAAAAACTGGCAAATCATACATTCATACAATCTTTTAAAATAAAAATGGGTAGTTTGGATTTAAATGTGAAATCTGCACATATAACTATACTCTGTGGCATATTGTTGAGATAAAAAATTATTCCACAATAGGATTAAACTCTTAGTATATGGAGAATTGCAATTTCACTTAAGATGTTTATTGAGCCATTCAGCTATTTTCTGAACTATTGTATTAGTACCTTTGATGCTTAAAAGCACAATGAACATGTGGAAGGACTGAAAAGTACTGTATAGTCTAGATATCACAAGTAAAATCTGGAAAATGTAATTCATTTATAACCTTAAAAGGGTAAAGTGATGCAATACACATCTTTCCTTTCTAAGGTTTGATAAAAGTTGTAATGTTAAAATGACATCTTAAAGAAGTTAAATTTGAATATATGTCATAAATGTTATAAATATCCTATGATATGTGTTAATGCATTTAAAAAGGTTAATAATCTCATCCTTGTTGGCAGTTTGCTACTGCGAATAAAACCGCTGTAAAACAATTTCAGGGCTGAAACATTTTGTATTTTCTTCTTTATAGATTTCCTTCACAGCCACCCTTCTCCTAATACCATAGAAGCATTCCTCACAGTTGTTCTGTTTCTTTCGTTTTTTCTCTTTTCTTATCTAAACAGCATGGTGAAACATTACAAGGCTGTTGATTCCTATTACTGCTGTGTCACTGTCACATTATTCTGACAGATACAGAAAAGCCTCGGCAGCCAGCTTCTTGTGAAATCTTATCTTTCTTTAAGTTTGATTTTGGGTTTGAGGCAGGAGCACAGCTCAGGAGTTGAAGGGAGTCAGCCTGTCAGGGGAAATTTCTGCTGCATGGGAAAAAACTCCCCAGGGATCACTCCACATTTGCAGCGTTGTGGCTCAGGGACAAGACAGGGCAAACTCGGAAGACGAAACAGTGAAGAAGTCATACTTATATAATCATGCTAATGATAAATTCCGATGACTAAAAGACTCCACTGAGGAGGGTTAAGGCCAATTATAAACCACAGTGCTTGTACAAGATCTTCATATGTATTTATTAATTTATTTTGCTTATGACTCCAGTAGTGTGTGTGTGTTGTGGAGTTGAGATCATAGGTTGAGAACGTGATGGATTTTTTTTGACCACTCCGCTGTCTGTTCTTAGCAGATGTGTCCTGTCATGTCCTGGCTGCTCTGCCTGTGCCTCTGGGTCAGTGTGACTACCATTCAGCTCTGTCAGGCCACTTTCTACGACACCATCCAACAGCATCATGGGACGAGGCCTGGACGAACCACCATCCACATGATCGGTGAGTCCTTCAGAGCTTTCTCCACTGCTCTGGGTACCACAGATCTCTGACAAGCATCAAAATGTGAAGCAAATGTTTTCTTTGAGTGTAATTTTTTCAGTTGGTGCCAGTGTCCCTTGAGTACTGTTACTGTAGCATGCTGGCTGGGTTTGGTTGCTCATGTGTTTATTTATATTGTCACAACCTTGGAGAATATACACTTTATTTTGCTTTGGGTTTATATCTGCTTGATTCTATTAAGTCTTTACATCTATTGATATATTAGCAGTTACACTTCGACTAAGAACCAGTTATTTAGCATTTCGTACATTGGCTGTTTTTCCATTAAGATTTGGCTTTGATCTTTCTGTACTGAAGATCACACAGATAGACAATGAATGCCATTGCACTTTCCTTCTTGAGCTATTACAGTTGATATTCATGCTACACTGCTCCTTCTCAATTTGATCTGTGCGATTGTGGTCCCTGTGAAATTGCACTGAATAGAATATGACCGTAACATTGCGGTCGAACTTTTGTTTTTCGTCAGGCGGATGTGAGCCGTGGTTATGGTAAATAATTATGATCTCAGGATTTAACAGTGGAGAGGAAGCCGAATGCTGTCAGAACTTCAAAGGGAGAAGCAGCTGCCTGAGCGTGCAGGTCCTTGGTGTCTGTTATTTCCTCTATGTGCCAGTGCACCTCAAGCATATCAGCAAGGGGTCTTTTCAATACTCTCAATATTGTGAGTCAGAAGACTTCCTGTTCCAAAACCTTCGTTTTATTACTCATGCCTGAACATGTGTATTGCAGGAGGAAAAAATGTTACAAAAAGGAAAAAGACATTCACAAATAGGATATCTTCTAGAAAGTGATTTCATGTCAACAAAGGGAAATGGAATTAATGTTTCAAACGTACCTTTTTGGAGTTCAAAGCAAACAATTTGAGTCCTTCAGGACCCTCTGTAACTAAAAGTGTAAATGCCCTGTCATTCTATTTACCATAGTGCGGTTTGTCCTCACTCCTGGATAAATGAGATGCCAGTTTTATGAGAGGAGGATGGGATGCCTGTCTGGATTGATTCTGACACTGGGACATTTGTTCTGTGCTGTGTGTTGTGTGCCTGTTGGATTGGTGGGAGGATTGGGGTTGACGGGTCATGAATTGGTGGCAAGAAGGCCATTGGTTTCAGACCACTGGGCCAATCATTAAAGGCAGCGAAATGCCACAAGTTCACGGTGACTGGTATTACAAGAGGAAATCGAGATTACATAGGGCGGGAGATCAGTTCCGTTTTGCCAATAGAAATTTAGATCTCTGGGAAGATGTTGTTGTGTAGATGTAGAAAACCAAGTCAATCACATGTAGTGACTTTGGGAACAGCTAAATTGTGACCTGATCTTCCCATCCTCCATCAAAACACACAAACTCTAGATAAATTACTGGTTGTAAATAAAAACACCTGTAGCGTGAAAAGGCATAAGAGACAGGAAGATTACAGATGGATCAGCAGCATTGTGATGCTCACTCCAAATGTGTTCTAAGTAATCATTTATTTTGACAGCATATAAGCAAATGTTCCACACTGAGATATTGGCAGCTTTATTGCAAAGAATGTGCGTCCAGAAGTCCATTAGCTGGATGACCCTTGAGTAGGTGCTTGTGTATGCTCAGTGATTCGGACAAGGCAGCCTGCTTTCCACCCTACAGCTCTACTTACAGATTGCTGCCTGCCACTCTCTCAGATATGCTTAGGGCTGTTCTCTGCCTTCCTGGTACAAGCAGTGTCACTCTCTGCGGTATGATTCATAAGGTGCTGTATTTATTTGGTGCAAAGAGCGTGAACTGTGCACAAAACAGAACAGATTATGTTTGTCGTGCATTCGTAAAGTGCCAGGCAGAGATGTTGCTTTTGAGGTCAGGCATTTCTAGACCCTTTAACATGTCCGGAGGTAACAGCAGAAGAAGACTATTTTTTGTCTAAAACAAGAACTTGCTAAACAAATAATAACCTACAATTTGCATTGAAATCCAGCCACTGTAAACATGAAAATATGTTTTTGCAGGTGTGACATTACACTTTTTTCAGGAGTAATATCTCAAGACTAAAATATATGCGCACTGCAGAAAGAACAAAGGTGTGTTGAATGTGTTGAGGAGCAGTCTATTTCCAGTGGAAGAAAGAGTGCCACTGGTGATACAGTGCACCATGTGGAGGTGTTAGCAGAGAGTACGGCAGAGTTAGCAGAGAAGAGCAAATAGTGGCTGCCTGAGGTGGCCTTGCTCCCGTGTGAACTCACGCCCACCAACAGTCAGCTTTGCAGGGTCAAACTGTTCATAACTGAAATGTCATTGATTCTCAACACTATGTGGATAGTGTCTTACCTGTGGTTGCTGTAAAATGTGTTGCTGGGACTGAACATGCATAATGGGATAAGATATGCAGAGCAGCAGGACCAGGGATACAAGTAGAAGGAACTCATTTGTAAGTATCCACTGCACATTAAAATTTATTCAGACTTAAGCCATAAATACTTTATTCTTTGTGATATCCATATCATCGTCCTTTTCTTACCTCATACTGTTACCTAGAATAATAGTCTTCCAGAGCAACTATAGTTACCCTCCCTCCTCAGCTCAGTCAGTCCGTCTTGAGGATACTTATTCAACATGGATGTACGTTCAACCTTAAGCGACTTTAATATCAGTTTTCTTCCAATAAATGGAGTACACTTATATTTTAATTTCTTTCCAGACTGAAAATGCTATTAAAATCCCTCATGTCTCCCTTTCAGGAGCTTTAGCGAGGAGTAGAGGATCAAGGTTTTTTTCCCCCTATGCACTCCAACAAAAGAAACCACTCGCTGGTAAAGCTCGCAATGAAACAAACATGGAAAATGGATTTTCAGCTGTCACAAACAAAGGTTGGACCCTCTATGTACTGTTTTAGACACTGACAATTTAATAGCCTTATATAATGCATCCGGGAGGCACATTATTTTGACATACATCTTCCTTCACCCCTCCCCTAGACCTTCTCTCAACCATGCTCTCACTAGTGTCACTGCTGCTCCGCTGCAATGCCAATGGGAAGTGGCGTGCTGCCTCAGCCAGAGGCAACTCCACATCTGGAGCTCAGCAAACTCACTTTGTCTTGATGTTGCTACAAGTGCCACTGTGATGTCGAAGGACCTCTGACCACTCTGTAAAACACCAGAAACTTCCTCTATTACCTTCAAAGTGGATTTCTTGGCTTTATTGGCTCTTGGTGCAGCTGGTGCTGTATTATATATTTTACCAGAAATAAAGTATTCATGTCATTTTCTTGGTTAGCCCTGAAACAAAACTATGTTCTTAAGTAAATGAATCTAAAGACAATCACTGCCCTAATTATTACTGTGTGCTCACAGCTACAAATAGGTTTAACATATTTCAGTATTTCCCATTTATTTCCTCTTCCAGTCTATGAATTATTCATAAGAGAGAGCTCCTCTAAGCTTGTGGATATTTGTTTAAACAGCATGTTTAATTGAAGTCTTTCAGCCAATTCTGTGCAAGGGGCTATGGTTTGTGGTCACAACGCTTATATATGCAAAATGAATTTCGGTGGCCCACAGCTTAATTAATTAGCCAGCTTTCTCACTCACCAGCTGTTTGTTGTCTTAGCCTGAATCCCTAAGCGTTAATAAAAAGGGTGTTAATGGCATACAAAGTTCACGGCTCAATAAGCATCACGGTGTTGAGGTCAGGGTTGATTCTGGTACAGTGGGAGAAATGAAAAACTAACTTTCTTTCTATATATTTTAACCCGTACCTGCACAAGTTTTGTGTTTTTCCTTTTATATATATATATAATCATATTTTTAATCATTTTAAGTTGTATGCTTGCCCTTGCTTAATTAGAACTA
>JAPMOB010072976.1:0-11080 GCA_029875015.1 Lepomis gibbosus | reverse complement strand
CTCAAGTGGAGCCAAATGGAACTCTATCAAACAAAACATAATAACAGGAAATTGTACACAGAAAACAACCTCCTCCTCATTTTACCCCTCCCACATGAAACCTCCTGATATTACGGTGTAACATCCACTGACCCTGTATATTTGTCCAGTCATACATCACTGAGACACCATGAGTTTTCTTCAGGGATTTAGAAATCATAACACCTCCCTGGAACACCATCGTCTTTACAACCAGACTCATAAGCAGTTACTGTCAGGAAAATCCCTCAGACCATCCAGCCCGGTTCCTTCCATATAACTTCACCTTTAGTCACATATTTGTTTTCAGGACAAGCGAAGGCAAACAAAATATCTGTCCCAGTTTAGCTACATATAAGCAGTCGCCCTATTTATGTTGATTAGTCGAGTATGAAAATAATGAGGGCGACCCCTCTTTCATATTGACCTTTTTCTGTATCCAACTTTTCTGACCAATTTAATTTCTCACTACAGGAGCTGCCTTTCAGTAATGATTTATTTGTGTTCAATGTGTTAAATGAATTATTTTTTAACACTCGTAAAAGTATATTCATGCGGGGTTTTTTCTAACGTTCAATTCATCTACTTTTTCACAGCTCTTTAATTTTTAAGATGCTTGGTATCCTGAGCATCCAAAATGAATTAAAAAGGGGGATTTACTCAAGTGAATTTACAGTATTGCCTAAAGCCTGCTGAGTTCTGATTTTAAAAAGCTAATGCATGTTATTCTTCACTGTAACACACACTATGCAGCGCCTTTCAGTGTAATGAGCAGTCTACACCCATACCATAGTGGTGAGAACCGGCTGCTGCTGTTTAATCTGAATTTCATCAGAGAACTTATTCAACACAGTGTTGTGCTTTTGAGAAATCCTGCAGCTAGATGCATCAGCTCACATAAGCCAACACCCACATGCTCATAATTAAAGGTGAATTGCACAGCTTGTGGCAATTTGCATCCGGTGAGGTTAATATGTGGCTGCTGGAATTTCACTTGGTAAGTCTGATAACCTAGGAGATGTGATGCTGAGGGGAAAACAATGCTACATCAAGGCAGCCTATAACCAAGAGCAGGAAAGTGGCAAATACCATTCATTGCACATGTCTGCCCTTTGACTTGAGCATACTTTAACATCACAAACAGTATGAGACCTTTCAGTTTTATCCACTGGTCTTCGGCACTAAAAGCAGAACTTCTATGACTGTCTTCTTGAACTTGCTTGTTATTTGAATCTATTTTCAATGCACTAACTTACATACATTTCAGCCAAAACTTTTAATGCATTGAAAGTGTTCAAATTGGTGTTATATGGCATAGCCCTCAGGATCTACTGAAGAGTGCTCTCTTGTGAGCTTATGAAGCTAATTTATTGGATGTAGAATTTTAATTAGTTTAATCAATACTCTATTACAGAGGATTTAAATGTGAACTGCAGGGAAAAGACAAGGCACTCATTTCCCAATGAATGACTGATCATCGTTCAAAATGTCACAAATTCAGCTTGCTGCAAGGCGATACCGGATTTATTCTAGCTTAATAATGGATAAATTAATCGCCCGTGAATTTAAAAGCATAAAACATCCTCCTGTCAGACGCTGGAGATTCTAGTATTGCACAAAAGCATGTGTGTGAGCCGCTGTGTCGCCCAGGAGCGACGCATTTCACACAGACAAAGTAGAGGAAATCTTTAGAGAAAATCTGGTTACCTCGTACGGGATCTCGGGGAGGATCTCAGCGCGCCTCTTGGGTTTGGGTTGATCTCAGGAGCGGAGTGTGATGATAATGATGCTGAACCGCGGAGCGCACTTTTGCGCACTGCTGGTCCCCACAGAAGAAACGCGTCCGTCTCTTGTCTCGGTCACTCTCATCACTGATTCATTTGAAAGCGGACACCAAGGGGGGAATGGAGTCCTTGTTTTATTCAAAGCGGATAACTCGACTCCGTCTCCGGCTCACGCAGACGAGCCTGTGTATAGAAACGCGGATGGAGTTGTGCCCGAGTCGCTGCTTTGCGTAGCAGACTGGAGGGAGCGGGGAGGAGCCGTCTGCCGTCAGATGATCAGGGCAAGGTCCTCACTGATACTCTGAATTACCCAGCCTCAGCAGAGCTGCAGCTCAGACTTAAACACAATAATCCCCATCTAACCATATACTTTCAGCGGGAAATGCTACTTTTACTGTCACATATACTTATAAGGGTGAATATTATGCTTGTGTATTAGTGTTCTGCCTGTGTAGAGAGTAGGCCTGCTGGGCCAGCAGCTGTTTATTATTTCAGCAATACTGTACATTAATACCATGGAGTAAATCAGATAAACTGCCACTTTTATTCCAAATAGACATACTGTACTGCCAGAAAACAAAGCAAGACAAGGTCATCATAGCATCACCACTATAGTAAGTATCTCTACATTTTAGGTTCTTGCAGAAATATTATAGCAACATAACAAACGCTGGCAATGTAGAAGATTGATGGAAAAGTTCAGCGATTTTACACATGAAGTTCACTTTACTTATCACACGCTGAGACGACCCTGGTGATGTCGCCAGGATTGGCTTAGCTTTGGCTCAACTCAGTTTCGGAAACAGTTAACTGGGGGATGGGGTCTAATGATCCTATTATGATGAGTTATGGGAAATGTAGTGTTTTTGGAGCTTGACTTCTTGTAGAGACTAAAGTTCATGTTCTACTGGAAAGGGTGGTGATGACGCAATGGATAAGCCACCTGCCTTTGGTGTGAGAGACCTGGGTTCAATCCCCCACTGTGACCCATGCACCGTTGTGTCCCTGACACACTTAACCCCTAGTTGCTCCAGAGGTGTGTTTGCCTTCTGATCAACTTGGTTTGGACATGCTGACTATAAAGACCATAGGTCATGATTTACATTGACCAGTGACCCCATATGCCCTGTGAAAGAGGAATTTGTCAACCTGGGAGACACCCCTCCCATCAGGATACAAATGTCTCCTGAAGTGGGCAAACACATTGCAGTAATCCTTCCCTCTAAAGGGACAAATGCGAGAGAAAAAACCCTCACATCTAGAAGCATCTGCATTAATTATAGTTATATTCCTCTACTCATTTAAGTTTTTCTTTTAATTTGTCACCACTCAGCGTGCAGAGTTTGGAATGTGAGTGCGTGGCAGAGTACATTGTTACACGTTATGCTTGTCTCAGAAATCATTGATTTTTTTTTCTGCAGGAAGACAGAACTTTTAACTCCACCTTGGTTAAAAGCAGTCTGTCTCCATGTTTAACTCATTACCATAAGCAAATTACCAAACTTTAGTCATTCTTATTCCCTGCTTCAGTTTGTCAGTGTTAAAACAGACTCATCGCCTCACAGATGGGACAGAATGAAAAAAACAAAGCTCCTTTTTTCTAAGAAAGGGTCCCACATGCCTGGGAGCAACATGTGCATTCAAAATCCCCATTCATAATGGAAGTGTGTGTGTCTAACATCCCAATTGACTACACTGACTACTTCCTACAGGAGACTGTCTCAGAATCCTAGCTGTTGTAGCCAGATGCCTAAAAGGAGAGCCAAAGAGAGGGCAAGCGAAGGGCGCATTTATATTTCAACAGCCCAGTCTACATTTAGAGAGCAGGAGAAAGACAGAGATCATATTTGATTGCTTAAAAATGCATGGTGTTTGTACGACAGAAGATGGCATCTGCATGTAGATCGTAATGCTCTGAAATGGGGACTTTGAGCAAGCCGCAGCCTAGTCAGCAACAGTGAAGCCGACATGGGAATCTGAATCTGCAAAAAAAAGTCAGTTTTAGCTTTAATTGAGCACAAAAGAGCCCCTTCAAGTGATGGGTTTACAGTTTGGGGAGTGGAAGCTAAAATTCTGTCCTTCTTAATAAAATATAGTGCTATGCTAGATAAAAAATGTTAGGAAATGGGAAATCTGGGACCCCAAGGGTTTCTGACCCTACTTTGAGGAGTAGTGGGGTGCAAGAGATGGAATAGTTGCAGGCTGTACTTTGCAGCGCACAGATGTATTTGATAATTTATCAGGCGCCTGGTCTCTGAGCAGCAGTGATAACCCACAGCCCACAGCCAGCAAGACACCTTGAATCACAAGGTCTGACGCTCTAAAAGAACTTCTCATGCTGACTCAATGATGATTTGATGGATGCAGGCAATATTTCAAAAGCATATCCTTAATGCTTTTCAGGGAAGACTTTAACATTAATTCTGTAGCACGAACTATTATTTGTTGAAAAGGGATTTCATAAATTTCAGATTCATTTCACTATCGGATTCTTTTCAGACGGGCTATTTGTGACCCTAACCCTTACATCCATTTCACCGCTTGCTATTATTTTTGAAAAATCTTTTTTTTTTCTTTAATTTGAGTGTTCTGTGTTTGTCATTGCTGAATGCTGTGTATTCTGCTTCCACTGGGGATGTTCAGACTTGTCCCATCCTGGGTCCGCTAATGAAATTTTTATACTGAGAAGAGAGTAGTTTCATAATTCCCCAGCGTGTTGCATCAGCTTGTACTGATATTGTTCTATCAAGACCCACCAAGAGCGGATTTGATATCTTGATAATTGAGGGGAACCTCTTCTGTTTGAAGATGATCCTCCCCAATGTGCACTGGGGCTTTGGAATACATGCTCATGATTGAGATGTTGTTTTAGATCAGTGTGTCACTTTTCCATCAGAGCATTTCATTTGTCCCGTAACTGTCAATGCAACAATGCTTTCTGGTTGAAGTGACTGAAGGATGACCAACTTTGAAGAAACATTCAATGGGGATTTCGGCTGCCGTATGTGAACTACAGAATGCATCTGTTTTGACAACAATGGTTTCTCTAAAAGAGTATAATAGTGAGCTGCGTCTATAACTGTTACTGAAGGCATTCGAGCATCTTCAGTGCTTCTCTATGTACAGTGTTTACTAGTTAAATCCTTGCGGAAGTGCACATTTTAAATTGAACGCCAATTTATACATGTAGAGATGCTTGAGCTTCATACAGCTCCCTCAAGGACAGAGATGATCGCAGCTCGCAGATGAGTCTATTTCCCATTTTGAATTTTCAGTACTTTTGAAAAGTTAGAGCATATTTTACATTGCCTCAAATGTGTCATAGACATGGTAATGTGGGAGTGAAAAACAATGAAATGTTTGTATTGCTTTTGGCACTGTGTGTTGCCCAACAGCTGGCAAATGCTTCATGATAATTTAAACATTTGGAAATCAAGAGAGGCTCTTGGATAACACTGTTCACTCTTCATGTCAATTGTCCACAACATTTCCACATCTAAACTGGGAATGCTTTTTGATCTCCTACTATTAACCTCATTGTCAAGACCTGATGTTTTTTGCATGTATGTTTTTTTAGGTGTAATTATTTAATCATTTAATGAGTGCTCAACTTTCAGATTATGGACCTCAGTTTAAAGGTGTGTTGTCAAATTTGTGCCAATTACGCAAAGCAATTTTACACTTCAGTGTTTTTCAGGTTTGCCCCAAACAGCTAACATCCCAAGCGTGCAGAGGAACATACAAACCGACAAAGCATACAGCCTGCACACTAACTGATCTCATATATGTTTAATGGCTCACCAGGAACGCCCGGTTCCTTCAGTTATAGTCCCTAGTTTCTCTCCTTTTTTCTGTCTTTGTTCATTTATGAGTTGGAGCCATACAACCTGTTTAAACATTTTGTACGGATGCATCTTCACCTTTAGTGTTAGCAAAGAATTCAACAGATACTGAGCAACACTACAATTTATTTGGAGTCATGTGTCTGGCCATCTGACAAATGTAAGTCCAATATTCACTCTCCTTTTAGCTCTGTTATTTTCTTCACCAACGGCTAAACCCGCGGCTAAAAACAACACTGATGAGAGCTGAGTTGTGGGCAGGAAAACCAAACCAGTGAGCTAAAAGATGCAACACTCCATATGGTTAATAGGTACTTCGGAGCTGGGTGGTAATTCTCTGTGGGTTCGTTACTACAAGCAACATTATACAGTGATTAATCCATTGTTAACATAAAATATGTTGAGCAGTGCAGCTTTAATCCATGCTGCCTAGAGTGAATTTGCATCTGTTAGAACCCTTTGCCTTTTTATGCATTTGCACCACCTGTAAAATTTGCTTTAGTCTGAAACTTTTGAATATTGTGCAGTCTAAAAACATTTAATTGGAATCTTTTCCAACATATGCATTTACTCGTCACGACTCGGCACAAATCACAACAATAACCAACACAGCTTGATAAAATACACAATGCCCAATTCTCAAATAGAAGAACATACACACACACACCACACACACAAGAACAAAACAAAGCAATAAAAAAAAAACAGAAAAAAACAAACACACAATACTGTGAGCGTGGGAATAGAGGTTCAGGGAATCTATGTGTAATGTTTAGATACAATATTTTTTTCAAAGTAGGAGAAGAAAGGCTGCCAGACTTAAAATATTATTACTGAGGGTCTTATGGAGAATATGGTGGTTTGTCAAATTTTAAGTGAATCAACACTTTCACGCGAATAATGACACTTGCTTAAGGCATCACACTATTTACTTGTAAGTGCAAACACTCCTGGAGCTACTCCAAATAATGTGATTCCTGTATTTGGTCGTATCTCCTTACTAAAGATATTACAGAATGTTTGAAAGATTGCCGACTGGAATGGGAAACGATTTGGGCATCTCCGAAACAAATAGAGTGGCATCATCTTGATGACAGCGAGAGTAGATCTTACTTAATGCTCGAAACATCTTTGTTAGTCCGCTTCTGTTGAAATATAGTCTGTGTATTACCTTAAATAAACCATGTCTTATGCACATGGATGTTGAATGAATTCTTGAAACTGCAGACTGCCACACTTCATGACAAATTTTGGTCCCAAAATCTTTAGCCCACTACTTCCCAAGGTGATTCAATAAAGGGGAGACCATTTCTTGAATTGAACCTCTATAGTTCGGATGCCAGGCCTCTCAAAAAATCCTTTATTAATTGTATTTATTACCCAGTACCTGGAGATATCTGTAGAAATGAGAGCGTGGAATGTCATGCTGTTGTTTCATTTTTTCAAAAGTGACGAAATCATTGTCTTGATTCCTTGCACATCTTAATCCCTTCCTGAGCCACAATTATAAAGGCGGGCTCTAGGAGAGAGAGTCATTGCCCTTTTAATGTAGAAATGAAATGATAGCTTCTGTAATTCTCTGCTGTAGTGACTTCCTCTTGAATGTTTCTGTAATCATTTTACTTAGGATAGGGGGCCAGTTTCTGTAAAAAATAAAAATAAAAATAAAAATGTAATACTCATCAGATCCCGGTACCTTACCACTTGAATTTCTTTTACTGATATATATTTCTTTTTCTTAACTGATGGTTGGAAATTCCAATTTGTCAAAGAAATAATATTTTTCAATTTTATCACTGGACGTTGAGGTGTAGATCTCTTGGTAGAATTGATTCAATTGGTTATTAATATCTAATTGATCAGTGAATATGCCATGAGCTGCTTGTATCTCTGCTATATAAGCAGCTTCAACAGATTGTCACAACTGATGGCAGAATAATTTACTAGTTCTCCCTCCATGCAGTATTCATAATCCATTTGCCTCTATTTCAAAAACCGCTCCTCCTCTGATTCTTTAGTTAAAGTGTCAAATTCAGTCCGCAGAGCTACACGCTTCATGTAGAGCACAGTCAAAGGACTCAAAGAGTTTTCCTGATCTATTTATTTGAGAGATAAGCAAGTTAACCTTTTCTGGTCTTAATTTATTTTTATTGACTTTGTAGGCTGTTATCTGGCCCTGCAAGAAGGCGTCCATCGCCTCCCAGAGTGTCTGTACATTCACATCCAGTTTGTCCATTTGATAGGGTACTAAAGCTACAAACTCTTTGTCTAGTTGCCATGGACGGAGTTTTCATCTTTATATGAAAAACACAGCGTAATGCAGACGGGGCCATGATCGGACAAGATTTTAACATGTTTCTTTTATCCAGAAATAAGAAATCAATTCTAGAATAGGAGTGGCGAGCAGATAGTTTCGATTCGTCTAAGTTTGGGTGTATTACACAATAGAAATCTCCTCCTACAATAAATTGCTGGCTATAAAACCTGGACATTGTGCAAAGAAATTACTGAAGAATTTTACATTATCCAACATTTGAGTAAATTTAATAATTTTGGATCATTGCAAACTGACCAATCTGCTGTTACTTTTACCACAACAAACAAAACATCAATGTACCCCTGCTCTTCTAAAAAAAATTTAAAAAGCACATGAACCTTTTTCAAATGACTCACAGCTCCATTGTGGCTTCATGAGAGACTCTGACTCCTGGCTTGGTTTTTACTACGATTTTCTGCGACAGGAAACGCCAGCACTCCGGGTCATTCATTGTGATTGCTCATGGCTACTTGCTGAGAAAAAAGAGAACAACTCTCTGAGTCTGAACCACTCCTGGGTGTGAGGTGACTCAATCACCATGGTGACAGAAGAGGCAGCCCCATCCGTTCCTTACATGGAGATGAAATACTTTATTTTCCTGGAGGACAGGATCAAGAGCTGTGACCTCCCACTCTACTGCTCACTGAACTACTACTGATGATTTAAAATGCAGAGGGCTCTGATTATCCTGCGAACAAAGCTAAATCAGAGTCAAGTGTTGACCTGTCAGGTACGTATGAGATCTGCTTGGTATTGTCACATTGGAGGAGATGAAGAAGTTTCAAAATAGATGATAGAGCTCAGAATCTGACTTCACATCAATTGGATATTAGGATGGAAGTGTTTAATGCATCATAAAACAATAGCTCAACATTTTGGGAAATAAGCTTATTCAATTTCTTGCTGAGAGCTAGGTGAGAAGACTGATACCTCTCTCAAATGAGAGGAATCATTTCATCAGAAAGCAAATTAGCCTAAAATGCTAAGTGTGAATTCAAGTATGCAAGAAATGCAGATTAATGAGGATTCTTTTTTGCTCCGTTTGGTGGTTTATCATAATCATCTATCACCATCGGCAGAATGTCTGTTTTTAAATAATTCACTTTGTGTGTGACAAAATGTAATTCCAAACTGTCATTTTCTCTCTGTGTCCAGCGCTGAGGCTGAATCGGAGGATCAGCCGAGCTAATTTGGAGCAGGTGATGTGGGAAAGCTATAATTGTGCTTTTGTTCACACATTCACAGCTGACAATGTACCACCTGCCACTGTGTGAAGTGCCATGTGGTTTCCACCCAGAATTTGTGATACACATTACATCTACTTCCATAAAAATTCAAAGATGTTTTGTAAACACGCTTATTAGAGATTCAGAACATACGCTTCTCTAATAGTGACATAAAGTCCTGAGGATAAGTACATTTATGCATTACTTCACATTTAAATACATTAATGCATTACCATACTGTCAATTCAAGCAAGGTGTTTGACATCTGGAATTGGGGCTTTTACTGTGTAGGAGTTTATCATTTCACTGTAATGTGAAATGTGGCCTGGCTGCCGGAGTTCATTATCCTGCTCTTAGCCTTGTGCTGGCTACAGAGAAAACCTCTGAGCAGGTTTCAGACCCCACTCAGATGACCCTCACAATGGCAGCGCAATCAGATGACCACACATCTTTAAGTTTAAATAGCTCATTCTCACTCGCCTACGAAGCCTCTCCACATGAGCGCAGTGTGTAATAGGCAGGGGTATTTTTAGACATGCAATTTGGCTGACTGAGGTGCGTGGCTTCCCTGTTGAACTTCTTTTCAGCAATGGAATACTTACCCTGATTGAGAACGATTAAGCCTGCTCCTTGACTGACACTATGTTGCACACATCCCTGAACTTACCTCCTTGACGAAAGCAATGTTGCCATAAAAACTTTTTGCTTCTCTTTCTCAAAAACTTATGAATATTTCTGTTTCTACATTTCTGGGCATCTGAAAAAGAAAATACAGATGGCAGCTACAGTGTGACAAAACGTCATCTCCATCCAGACTTAAAGTAAAAAGAGAGATTTCATCAACAATACAGAGGCTGACAGGAGTGTGATGTAGGCCCATGGTGAGCAAATCCAACAGGGCTACACCAAACATCTCCTTGCTGACTTATTAGCATCCTCAAAAGTAGGTCACTCAAAGGAGGAGGGAAGAAACATGTTTAAAAACACACATTTTAGTACAGCCACAATAATACATAACTAAAAAAAATGCATATAATTGTATTTTAGTAGTGCAATGCTGACAATAAACCAGATTTTAAAATGTAACAAATAAAAAATGTGCAAAGAACAATTTGATACAAAAACAAGTTGTGATCATTGCTCATTAGCACCATATCTTCTCTGCTCTCACTCGACTATGTTTTCTTACAAGCTAATTGCCAATTAATTCATTTAAGAGCAGTCGAGAAGATTCATTCCCTACAGAGCCTTAACATTTTTTGCCACTTTTCTATTGTTGTTGCCAAGCACTCAATCGGGCATCCATCTTAAAGTTAACCAGGCCTTATTGCTCAGATCTGTTTCAGTCCATGATGACATTTAAACTGCTATCACTGCAAGGAGGAAATTACTATGTGTAAACTAGGCAAATTAATAATACATCAGTCAATCCTGAAATATATGCTATGTTTACCGTATAAAACAAGCACCTGGAATCAGATATGATTTAAAAGGAAAGATCATAAAAGAGAGCTAATACCGTACATTGTCACATTGTGATATTGATGACAGTAGTGTAGTTTTCTTTTGATTTGAAGCTAGTTTGAAGTTGCAGTCTGTCAGAGGCCTGTGTAACCTTGCTGCATTAATAATGATGATGATGATGATGTCAGCTTCTGCAAATAAGAAATGGCACACACATAAGGGGGAGAGCAGGCAGGCAGGTGGATACCAAGCCTATGTACAACTGAAAAGACCTGGTGAGTTAATGCAATGCATAGAGGGGGAATCAAAATCAAAAATTAGTCATTCCAATGTTCACAGCTGAATCCAGATATATGTGTGTGTGTGTGTGTGTGTGTGTGTGTGTGTGTGTGTGTGTGTGTGTGTGTGTGTGTGTGTGTGTGTGTGTGT
>JAPMOB010072975.1:0-11092 GCA_029875015.1 Lepomis gibbosus | reverse complement strand
CTTTGAGAATAGATTAACGGCGATATTTTTTTTGTCGCCCGATAAGAGTCTTGCGTTAACGCAGCCGTTAACGCCGATAATGGCCCACCACTAAATTTAAGACAAGATTAATTCCTAGCTTTAATAATACTGTTATAACTCAAGTATGGTTGATTATATTTGTGTCATTTTATGAATCAATCATTTAGTTTCTTTTTAATGTATGGATTCACCTTATCTTGTTTTATTGGTTTTCCAAATGTTCCTTACATTGCTATTCATATATTTAAACCCACAGAAACTCTGTTGTGAGAGTGCCACGTAAATAAAGGTTTGTATTATTACTATATGGATTATCGCTGCTTTCTTCTTTATTACTTCTCTCATTTTCTTTCTGTTGATCTTTTTCCTGTGCTGCAGTGTTTGTTTTGGAAGTTGCTGATTTAAATGCAGGAATGACATTAAGGTATAAAACATTTTTCTATTTCTTGCTGTGGCGGAGTCGGTTTTGTTCTAGACATGCTGATTTAAATTCAGGTCTAACAGAAGGATTTTTGCTGTTTTAAGGTTCTGTCTCCACTCTCCTCTCATCATGGGGGAGTCTTGCTCTGAAAGAGCTTATTTAAATTTGTATAACAGCAGGACTCACTGATTTGTTTTACTTTGTACGTTTCCATTCAGTTACCTTCTGTCTTATTCTCTTTCTCTGCCTTAAACCACCTCTGTCGCGCTCTGCCTTGCCCCTCCTCCCAGTTTTTTTTTTTTTTTGCGACGAGAGGGAATGATGGCTGTTTTTACTTACTACTGTAAACGGAGTTGTGTGTGTGTGTGTGTGTGTGTGTGTGTGTGTGTGTGTGTGTTTATGAAATAGTCAAAAATATGGTTTGACCATTGGCTAATTGTCTAACTTTTTTTAACGAAATTCTCTTCTTCCCCTACATCTAATTTCACTTGCTATATATAACATGGATGTTTTAGACACCCAAGAGTATTACTGTTTTTTCCCCCTGATAGCTGGTCACCCAGCGCCTGGCTTAAACTATCTCCCTTTGAAAAAGATTATATTAAATGATATTAAACCTTCATGGTTTAATCATGTGTAATGGCATATGAAATGTGCTTTATAATCATGGTTTATGGGCAAAATGCTGCAGTACAGTTGTCAGCCACTGGGCTTTTTCCAGCTTGAAGACCCAAGAGAGACCAGTATGACCAGATGGGACAGGGACACATGACCAACAAAGGTAGACGAGCTGATGATCACATCTCCTCAGACGTGACTACTCTATTCAACCACACACCCCATCCTGCCCATCTAATTACCCATCCATCCATCCATCGTCAACCGTTTATCCTGCGTGCAGGGTCGCAGGGGGGCTGGAGCCTATCCCAGCTGGCATAGGGCGAAAGGCAGGGTACACCCTGGACAGGTCGCCAGTCCATCGCAGCTAATTAGCCATCCATTAATTGAAATAACTGTGGCATAGGACTGACATATTTTAAACACCAACAAGGCCCATGTGCCATGGGCATATAATTTCTAAAACTACCACCATTATATTTCAAAAGAAGATGACAGAATTGTTACTGATTGGCCCAGAGGTGGTAATTTCTGGTGGATTCCATGTTTGCCTTTTCTCATTATATGTTTGCCTTTTAGCTTTTAAATTAAAGTCAGTGTCACTTTAGGGTGCAGTTGTGATTAAAGGTATCATACATAATCTGAGAAAAGTAAAAAACTACAGTTTGCGCTGTAATGTGCTTTGCAAGCCTCTTCTCTCCTGTAGTCCCACAAGAGCTGGGACCCAGACCTCAGTCTAATTCTCCCTCTCTTGAGCTCCCTTTCTCTCTAATGCAGCTCTGAGGGAGAGGGATTTTTGGCAGAGAGACTCAGATGGCTAAGTGAGGATAATACTGTCATTAAAGAGAGAAAGCAGCAAGAAAGAGCAGAAGATGCGGACAGAAAGTGGGAAGGGAGGCAGGGATGAAAGGGGGACAGTAGAATCAAAAGAAGGCATTCATGAAAGTCTTAGTGGGAGAGAGGAAAAAAAGTAATTTTATAATTCAGGTTTTAGCAAAATCCACTGATGTTTGCGTCGCCTGCATGTGTCGGATTTTTGCCCCTGCAAGAATATTTCTGTTGCCTCACCACAGTAAACGATACTTGAAAGCTGACAGATTGAGAGACAGTGGATAAGAAAAGGAAGAAAGAAAGGGGGATGAGAAGAGAGGAGTGGGAGAGAGGAAAGGATCCAGACTTTGCATTGACTGGTGAGATTGGCCTGTCTGCAATCCAAGGATACACCACCTCTACATTTCTTTTATGGCGTCTGTGTGCGTCCTTGCTTTGACAGATCACTAAAGTCTGCTCCACTCAGCATAATTCACTTACACCATAATGCTTGGACATCCTTAAACTTCAAAAGCTATATCAATCACATATGTTGTTCACAATCTAATTAATAAAATGGAAGAAATAAATGCTACACGCCTTTTGAGCAGGGTTGGGAGGAATACTTTAAAAATGTAATCAACTTAATAATTACTTGTTAAAAATGGAATCAGTAACATAATTCAAGTACCACAAAATAAAACAATGTAACTTGATTAATTTTAGTTACTTTTGGATGTCAAATGAAGACAAGAGAGCATCAATGATGCGTTTTGTGCTCAGTGTATTTTTATAGAAACATGCATAAAATCTTCCCTTCCCATGAAATCAAAATCCATGTTGAAATGTTTATATGCTTTGCACTATGTTACCATTATGGCAGTATCTGCCCAATCAATGGCAAAAAAATGTGTTTAGTAGGTATTGTTGATGATATTTAAGAGTTCATTTGGAAAAGCATTTTAAAATGTTGATGACTCATTTTCAGTCAGGGTAATGTATTTCCATCCAGGAAAAGCTCCAAAGAAGTAGAATACTCAAGCACATTACTCCATAAAATTAACGGAATAATGGCAATTGTATGCTGTAACAATCAAAATAAGCAATGAGAATATAGAACAAAATATTAGATATATGATTACAATATTATTATTACTATGTCTACCACTTCCTGTCTAGAAAGTCCTGAACTTTTGTTTTCTTTGCTTTATTGGTGTGAATCTTTTGCCTCTGTGTTTCTGCAGGTTTCCTTTCTGGTGTATAAGAACTGTAATTCCTTATGGACAGAGTCACGGTACAAGCCATTAGCAGTTTTTCTGTGTGCTGTGTGTATATTTGTGTGCATCTCTGAGAGTTGAAGGTCACGGAACGGAGAGGCAAACACCATCACACTTGTCAATCAGAACACGATAGAGAAAGGAGGGGGGAGGAGGGGAGGCTGACAGAGAGGACGTGATGGTGATGTACTGATAACATTAGAAAAATGGAAGGGAGGGGTACAAGAGAGGGCGCAAAATAGAGGGAAAAAAAGATAAATGAATCAGACAATGAATAACTGAAGAATCACTGAGCTTACTTTGCTGTTGTAAAGAACTGCTTTAAAAAGGGCACACCCAAGCATCCCGCACACTGTAACCTAGATTCATTTCTCTGATTTTAGTTGTCTGAGTGTGTGTTTTGCCGCTTTTACCACCTCCTGAAGTTAAAGGTGGCTAACTAGCTTGTGATTACTAGCAAACACTCTGCAGGAACTATCCAAGAGTCACAGTCACACTAGTAGTTGCTCATGCTGCTTTAAAGCTTCAAAATATGAGATTCACCTGGGGTTATTGTGGACAGAAGCTGAGCTGGGAAGTTTGGAATTCATCAATACCTGTCTTTGATCTGCAAAAGTGCCACATTATAGGATGCATAGACACCAAACTCCTCTACATTTGGGCGGCATCCGCCTTCATACCAGTGCATATTTTCTTTACAGTAGAGTGCCTGATTCAAAAAAAAAGTAATGTATTATTCTGAAAATGTAACTCTAAATCTTCCTGTCTTTGCTGTGATATAATCCTCTTATCTCATGCAAATGAACTTCAGAGAACTTCAAAGGACATAATGTAACTGTACCCAAAGACAAAAAGCAACAGATCAAATTAAAATGCGTCAATAATGTATTTAAAGTCCAGCTGTCATCAACACAAATCCACGTAGAAATGTTCAGCATTGGTTTATTTCTACGTTATCTTTTATCTCTATTTGCTGGAAAACTGTTAGCCCGATGTCTAGCAACACTAGTGCATAACCATAAGTTTGCGACGCGGAGAGACCTCATGGCCCGATGGAAGCAAAAACTGCTCATGTGTGGAAATACACAGACCGGTCAGGGCAGGATAAGTGAAGTGAAAAATCTACCATAATGACTTGGTTTTTACGTCCCTCTGTCATGTTACTATAAATGAAGAACATTATGTTGTCACCGTGCCAACTGTCTATGAAGGTATTATCGGGGCAAAACTACTACGCACCTGTGACAGTGGAATTTCTAGTTGTATAAAATAGACACACAGTTAATTTTCACAGACTTATAACAGCAGTTGAAGTTGCTGACTTGTGTTTGTGCTAGAAAAATATCCAAGATTTTTTGTTTTTTTTTGCAAGAAAATGTTGTGCAGGTCTCATTGCATTGCATGAATTAACAAAGTGATTTGCACCGTATTCACTGTAACGTCACTGTGTTTCATCACTAAGGTTAAAAAGGTGGTATTGTGCTCATTTTCAGGTTCAAAATCTTAATTAGGGGTTGTACCAGAACAGGTTTACGTGGTTTATTTTTCCAAACACACCATATTTTTCTCATACTGCACACTGCTGCAGCTCCTCTTTTCACCCTATGTGTTGAACGCTCCGCTCTTGAGCTAGAAATTGATGCATCTTACTTGTACAAAATCTTTGTTGGGAGTTGCACATGTGCAGTTCCCAGGTAAGGACTACAAGCCAATCAGAAGCAGAGAAGGGCGGGTCGTAAGAAACAAGGGAGTGTGATCCAAATCAAAGCCGCTTCCAGTCCACAACCACACAACATTGTTCCACATCTTACCATAAACCACTACAAAAACCCCATATTTCAACTTAATTTTACATTGGTCAAACAATTTGATCCTTTGCTCAGTAGCTTTCACATCAGGTGTAACATTAGCATTATAGTTATAACTTTAGCTGTTTTAGCCAACGTTTACAACAACTCCGCACTTGAACAGTCTGTGAAGTTACATTGCCATGTTTATTTTAAATACAATTCACAACCAACTTACAGGTTGTGATTGTGAATTTCCAGGGCCAAACAGAGTCGGAGTTGTCTTTTAGGACTAAATGTTGAACTGTTGCCGGTGTTCTGACGATCTATGCTGACTTGCCGAAAAATGCTACCATAGTGCAAATCGATAAACTCGACTCTACTCTGCCCTGCTCCGTTTTTTATTGCAGATAGTAACCAGAGAGAGTACGTAGCTTGTCATCATAGAGATGCCACACACAACTGCCGCAATGTAATGTTCAATGCGACACCCACACCAGCGATCCACACAGCTTTCTCTTTTTTAAGTTGAAACATTTCAATATTACTCAGAATGTAAAGACAGGTGAGCGGTATGAAAATCTTCCAGCTGTGTTTTCCTCTGCCGTTGTTTCTGCAGCGTTCTGTGTCACGGCGGGAGCAGAGGGCTCTGTGAGCAGGCGGCTGGCTGGCTTCACATGCTCCTCCCACGGGTTGGCACAGGCATCCCCCGCAGCCATCCATCATTTTAAGGTTAATACATAGGAAGAAGAAGTACAAGTATTAGTAGTAGTAGTAGTTGTTGTTGTCTGGCTTATTATTTAGCCCAAGAGCTGACAGAGCGTGTCGGCCACCGTAGCTTCTCCTATGTGCTTGGAAAGTTGGAAAGAGAGTGGGGGGTGGTGAGTATGCTGTTGGTTGCAAATCACAGCCCTCAACCAGATTCCACTAAAACTTACACATTGAACCTTGAAGTCAAATTTGAATGGACTTTTACATTTAACCTGAAATATTTGCACTGGAAATAAGTTACTTTGCTAATAGATGCTGCTGGATTATCTTTAAGGTGACAAATGTAATGTTTAATCTACTGTGAGGTGAAATATAACTACAACACAGCATCATAGAGGGTTACCTGCTATAACCTTGTCAATGTACTACAGAAAACTGATTTAAAACCAGTTATAGTCTTGTGTGTTTGTTACAATCCACTAACTTTTAAAGTGTGTTTCTCATCAGTACAGCTTCAGAACAAACATACATCACACTAATACTTCGTCACTAATCTCATCATGCAAGTTTGTGGCACATAGCAGCATCCCTCATCTTTCCACAGTCAAATTATTTATAAATAATAAATCGTGAAAACAATTTTTAAAAAGAGTTTGTAAATGGTTTTGAGGTAAGAAATTAATTTAATTCTTTTGGCTTTAAGGGTGCACACTATGGGCATCATGCAAAAACAGTTCATATACTTTTCTCAAACTTCTTTTTTGTCTACATGATGAGGTTGCTCATAAGCGTTCCAAGTTGGATTCATGACGTATTCATGCTTTGTTAATTGGGGTACTGATTTAAGTACATGTGCACACACACACAGCGGAATAGCATTAATTTACCATTTCTGTCTCCACTAATTACCAGTAGAGTATCTTACAGCTTCTTACATTTGTTTAAAAGGTTCATTTAAATTATAAATACACCTACCAATCACAACACAAAACAGCGGCACAGTGCAAATGTAATATATAGCGTTCAAGTAACAACAAAGTTTAAATAAATGAGCCTGTTTGGACAGAATACTACATTTACCAAATTGTGCACCACTAAAGGCAAAACTGTCACAATATTTGCCACCATCATTCTGTCCTTGGACACACCAATAGCTCAGGACAAAGCGATGCTGCCAGTTATAGTGTGTGGATGGTCTATGACAATATGGATGTTTGTGCATGGCTGACAGATGGCTGGAATACTTTCTATGTGAGCTGTGAACCATGTCATTTAGAAGAAGCTATACTCAAAGTACAGGGTGAATGATATTCCTCAGGCAGCAGAACCATCTCAAAGACCTGAGGGGCAGAGTCAGGCTAGAGGTCCAACAAAGAGTTGTGGTGATAAAAAATTCTGGTCGCTGGACTGGTCGCTCTACAGATGAAAGCCTAAAGTAGCTGTAGCTACTCCTTCATGTAGTAAATGGTTGATAGGATGTCAGCCTGGGATTCACTGGGCTGCTCTTAGTCAGGGGTGGGAATGCTGTCCTGAAAACTGCCTGTCTACAGGTCATCATCTCTCCAGAGCACAGCACACCCAGGATCTGCATGATGTGACTGGACACTGCTTCAAACTTCTGTAGTGTCTCGAGCCATTCAGTTAGTGGCAGGATACAATATCCTGGTGGTACAGAGGTGGAATTTCTAAGGGAGCATTTTCTGCTTAAACAGGCTTTTGAAGGACATTTACTGTATTTTTATTATGTAGGATAAAGGTTCTTCTCCAAACATAGCTATAAACCTAAACGCAAAACAATGTTAAATTGTGTTAAACCTACAGTCAGTGCGCATTAAAAGGGTAAGGGAATACCTTCATTAAGCTGATGCTTTTATCCAATGCAACTTATAATTGCCATATATATGTCAGAGGTTGCACGCCTCTGGAGCACCTAAGGTTAAGTGTCTTGCTCAGGGACACAATGGTTAACATGCCACAGTGGAGAGTTGAACCAAGGTCTCTCACACCAAAGGCATGTATCTAATCCCCTTCGCCATGTTTGTGAAGTTCAAAAGCTTGTATTTTATTTTATCCTCCTATCTTCGAAATTGAAGAAAAGTGCCCACAGCTGACCAACCTGCATTAACAGGCGACTATTGTAGCCTAGAAATCTAACTATATGTGAGAACACAGAAATAATATCATGCAACAATGGTTTTAGGCTGAATTCAAATCCAGAGTATGACAGCATAAGCCCCAAGGTCACCCTGAAAGAGATTTGTACCCTTTCATTTTCAATCTGTCACATGCTAGTGGATTTGAATATAAACCTGCATACTCCTGGGCTTTGATAAACTGTATACTTGATCTTCTGCATGTAAAGCTGACTCACTATGAACTTTACTGTGAAGATAAATAGTAAACTGGAAACATTAAAAGTGAATCAGTTCTTTCTGTTTATGTAGGCCAGTGGTTCTCAACCTTTTTTTGGGCCAGCGCCCCCATATCTATTATCTAGGGCCATACCACCCCCCATCAAAAAAGATTACTAATTGCCCTGAATATTGTTGGTTATTATTATTATTGTTGTTGTTTTTACTTTTGTTATTAAAACCATGAAAAAGCACATAAGAGAAAAAGTTTATACATTGACAAGGCAAACACATTAATTCTCTCCATGATTATGAACCCTCACCAAACCTGCCCGCCAAAAATAATTTCTGTCCCACAGCCAGATTACGGTGCTTTGATAGCAGCAAAAAATATAAATAAATAAATACTTTGATAGAGGTGCTGAAATATAGATCTCAGTCATGGCAGCAAAAGTTACTCACATAACTACTTCCTCTTGTTTTTGTGTTTTTTCCTACAAAATAAAAGTGCAAGAAGCTTGTTTACTGTAATGTAGTTGGAGTTGAACTGAGCTTTAACTTTGAAAAATTCTGAACAACATTAAAAGAGTCTGTAGCCTGCTTGACACATCTTTGAAAGAGACATCAGACAACTCCCCTAAATGCCCTCTGCCTGGAGATACTGGGGAAATGATAAAGCGTCTGTAGGTTGATGGATGAGGATCAAAAACCGAAACACAAACACTGCAGCACATGCCGTAATGTGAGAAACAGTCGCTGCAGAATCCATTTGTTGAAGAGAGAAAAAAAAAGTCCAAAGGTGGGATCAAACCCACAACCATCAGAATGCATTTCCTGCACTTTACTGACTGAGCAGACCATACAACATGTTGATAGAAGTCAATATTATGTCTCATGTTCTCATCCACCATCTAATGCTGGAAAATATTGCTCCGATGCAAAACTTATTTGCAGACCCCTGCTGTATATTAGTACTACTTCTTCTTCTAACATACGTAGTTAACATAGTGATGAGCATCTGCACTGCCTGAATTTTAGCAGAAGGGGAACAAGAAGAATGTAGTGATGAAACATGCTCTGAGCACTGTTTGTCTGTTTTCAGCTACTGTAGAAACATGACGACGCAACATGGCGACGTCCATGGAAGGGGCTGCCCGCGGACATGTAGATATAAATGTCTCATTCTAAGGTGATAAAAACATAACAGTTTGTTATATAAGGTCTTTAAACACCACTGAAAACATAGTTATGGATCTTATATTGCATTTCTGTTGATAGACCTTAGAAATATTACACACTGAACCAGGTGTGCATCTGCGCTTAAGGGGTGTAGGTGTGTGTGTTAGTACAAGAACACAGAGAGAGAGAATGGCACACAAAGGGAAGCAACAAAGATCCTATCTGCTGTGACAAGACACAATTACTGTCCCTTTTATCACTCAGGAACTTAGCAGACGAGATGTAGATTTGCTGATAACTTCACAATAATAAAGCTAAAGTTCCAGTTACACACTGTTGTTAAACTCTCTTTGCCCAGGTAGCAATTTACGTGTGTTCAGTCCATCTGGTATGTCTGACGGAGCTTCCTCAAGCTCAGACGGTCTAGTGGTAATGCTTCGTCAGCAGGTTTAACTGCAGGGCAGTATAGTCCTTGTGCGGTGACAGCCGACTCAACTGAAAGAGAAGCGGGGCTTAGAAGTTATCCTTCTCTTTCTTTAGGCAAAGTAAGATTGCTGGCAAGCTTTCTCAGCGAGTTTGGGAATAACCTAGGCTAGTTACAGCACAAAAGTTTGATTAGAAGTGGGACAACTCCTCTAGCAACTTGTGTATAATGGAAAGGCGGTGTCCAGTGGTGTGCACTCATCTTATATTCTTGGCCACATCATTGCTGCCTCAAAGGAATTTCCTGTGTTCCTGTGGGTCACAACCAAGGTTTTGGATTCAAACCAAATGTCGCACAAGAGTCCCAATGCCTGACAGGCTTTTGTTTTTTGTGCACTTCTCTTGTACAATATTGTTCAGATTGCTGTGTTTTTGAAGTGGAACCAGTGTTTAACTTGGTATTCCCTGTTGTAAGACTATCAACAACACACAGATAAAGACAACATCTACAGAGTGAACACTTCCGAGATTGTATCACCTGGAAGCTATCGTGATCATCTTGCACGTTGTGCCCCATGTACCACAGAGATTAGTGTGGAGCCTATGAGATAAGACATTGGTTGTTCTCTGGATGTACTGCACAATTGTTAAAAGACAAGTATTTCCAAAAGAACAATGTTGAGACATAAGTAAAAGATGATCCAAAACGCTGACATAGTTAGTAAGAAATGCCGGTTCATCAGTTATATGCCATATTAAACTATCCATCTGCTGTTTCTTGTGCTACATTATTCTGGGACCAATTTTAATTCATTTTGAGCGTGTTCAACCTTCGTCACCTTCGTGACTGCAATAACAAACAGTTGGCAGTTTGTATCTTCGACATTGCTTTTCTGACAAAGTGTGAGAAATGAGATCCGATGCTCAAAAAATGCCTGAGCCTCAAAAGAAGAAAACCTTGAATCATGAAAGTCTTGGCTTTCATCACAGATTTGTCACTTCTTCACTGCTCCATCCTGAACTCAAACCAAATCTCCTTCACCCTGTGGACTGCACCTTACCCAGCTGTGATTGATATTGCTGTCTGTAGCTAACTAACTGACTGTCTGACTGAGAAGACAGCAGGAGGACTAATGCTTGAGGCAATGCATTAAACTTCCAAGTGATCGGGTGTTGATCATCTAAAACCTGAACTATTTTGCAAACTTTGTGAGAACTTTGCTTTTCATTATCTTACAGGCTGCAAGATGTGATTTCAGCGCTGCTTCTGGCTACAGTGATGTGTGCTGTGATGATTCCCCTGCAATATTTGGCCATCAAATATGTTTCTCTTTACCAAAAACCTGACAATGTTATTCATGTCTTTATTATTGACTGGAAGACTTTAACTCCCTGCATACATTTGCAAAAAAAATCCCCCATCTTATCTACAGCTGATTTGAAACTCACCTGCCATTGTCAGAACTAAAATAAGAGCATATTTTACTGACTATG
>JAPMOB010072960.1:0-11462 GCA_029875015.1 Lepomis gibbosus | reverse complement strand
ATATATATATATACATATATATATATGTCAAAAAACAATGTCTTCACTATCCATAAAAGTTTTATATTTTGATGTGATGATATATTCTGCATGTAAAGTCTCTATACTCAAAGTAATATGTGACCGCAGCTGTTAGATAGATCTAGTGATATCAATAAGAAACAATATTTCCACGAAACTAAATACTAAAGTGAAAGTAGTACAGGATCATACTTAGATGACGCTGAGTAAATGTACTTTGTTACTTTTGAAGGTTGCCACTGTAGTCCCTCATCAACTCTACCACTGTGACAAGCACAATTAAAAAACCTGCACAGACAGTTTGTCCTCGCATATCACAATAGATTGAGTTTTTTATTTATTTTGTCACCTTTGTCCTCTAATAGCGTCAGTGTGGGTGTTTTTAAACTGCACCCTGATAAAGACACACTGACATTTATGCAGAGGAAAAAATAAACCTCCTTTGTCTCTTGTTGCTGCGTTGTGTTGGCTACAATTGCTGCCTGGCTCAAGGTTAGCTTGCCCTGCTGTCTTTGTTTTGCTCTCAGCCTTGGAGGAGGACTACATATGTATCAGTGCCATTCCAGTCAGTGAGGGAGGAACAGATGGAGGCCAGATTTATACTATCTGCAGAAGGATAATTATGCACAGTGAAGAGTAGGCTACAGTTAAAAAACACACATAATGTGATTTAAATGTGATTTTTACAGTTAACAAGTTGATGTTTTCCACGTGTCCTCAAGCTATTCTTGACATAATCTCACATAGCTGATGAATATTGTAAGCTGTGCTGTTGTGCTAAATGAAGAAAAAAAAGCCAAGCTGTCACTCTCATACCACAGATTGATTGTCCTTCCTCTGAACAGCTAAGTCGTTCTTGGGGGATACTCTGTTATGTGCCAGGTGAGAGAGTGAAGATTGCATTCATCAGATGCCGTGCTATCTGAGAGAGAGGGAAAAAGAGATGTGATAGACACGGAGTCTCTATTTGAATATGATGGAGCTCTATTCTGTCTCTATTTCCAGCCGGCTCTTTATCTCATGGAGAGCTGTGAGATAAGGAGGGATTCCAGGCTGCTGTTGTGTGGGCCTGCTGTAGGACTGTAAGCCCGCTCCTCCTGCTGGTGCAGAGGAGCCACTGCATTTGATAATCACCCTGTCAGGGTTTGACAGTGCAGGGAACTGTTTATTAAGGAGGGCATGAATCCAGCTGGAAGATAATTTTTCTGAGAATCACAGAGAGCATTTTGGGCTTGCAACATGAACTGGACATGTGCAAAGTAATATGTGGAAAATATGAGTCAGTTTATTTGCAGTGGTAGCAGATCCTCTGAACTGCAGTGGTCAGCTTTACCAACATATAGCCAAACCCTTAAAAGTATTAGCATAACAATATACTGTCTATAATGGACACATTGTGTTATATTATTGTAGATACCTCAATGTCTATGTCACTTTAATGTTGCAGCTGGCAAAGATGGAGCTTATTTTAATGACACATAATACTTCAGTAATTTATTTGTTGATTATATTTTGTATTAATAATCTGAATCTGTAGTCTAACTAAATGTATTAAAAAACATTTGCAGAATAAATGTATAGCGTAAAAATGGAAATACTAAAAACTGTACATAAGTCCTTGAGTTACTCTATGATCCTTGAACTGATCTTTAAAAAAATAACCCAACAGAGTGAAAGTTTTCATAGGACAGACGCAGATTACGGTTTGAGCCATATCAGGCTTCAGGAAAAACTTTGGCTTATTGTATTTCTCTCTGGTCGTCCTTCATCAGACCTGTTCGATGACTTTGCTGAGGGGCGAGAGTGTGTGAACTGTGGGGCGATGTCCACCCCCCTCTGGAGGCGGGATGGCACGGGCCACTACCTGTGTAACGCCTGCGGACTGTACCACAAGATGAACGGCATCAACAGACCTCTTATCAAACCTCAAAGGCGGCTGGTGGGTGACAGCAGAGCACGTTTCACCCCACCAATATAGTGTGTCACAATGTGTCTCCATTTTTTAAACTGGTGGTTTGGACATATTTTATATTCTGCAGTCTGCCTCGAGGAGGGTGGGCCTGTCCTGCACCAACTGTCACACCACGACCACCACTCTGTGGCGACGAAATGCAGAGGGAGAGCCGGTCTGCAACGCCTGTGGCCTCTACATGAAACTCCATGGGGTGAGAGAGAAAGAGGGGAGGGAAGTGCTCTGATGCTGTTGAAATCTTGTACTGTATCTAACTTGTGTAAGAAATCTGAGATTATGCTCTGCAAATAGAAACACACACAGAGCATCTAAATGTATAGAAATCAATAAAGTAAATATACATTCAAGCACTTTGTTGGTGGCCAAGTGCACACCATCCTGTGATGACGGAACTCTGACCTAAAATTAGAGATTTCCAAAAAAGGTTTTGAAAATTTATCTTGAGGACAGGAAACTTAACATCTGTACATTTTTGGTCCTTTTTCCTTTTCACCTCTGAATCTTAACTTCACCATTAACACTTACTCAACTAAAAGTTATTCTTACGTTTTGGTGTCTTTTTCACAGGTACCACGACCCCTGGCTATGAAGAAAGAGGGGATCCAGACCCGCAAACGCAAACCCAAGAACCTCAACAAGCCCCAAACTGGTGAGCTTCATGACCACATGTGGTTATGTTTGTGAATAAATAGATATTAGACAAGCAGGAGTATAGCTAAATCTTACGGAGAAGAGAGAGCTTAGGGCTCCTCTCCCCAACATCCACAACCATCATTATTCTATGATAAACAAAAGTGGGAGTAGAAAAAAATCCATATGAACAAACCCTGTTTAAAAATCAGAGCAGTAATTTGAAGCCCTCACTCCCTTTTACCCACAAGTATTTGTATATTTCTGAGAGTATCGTGCATTAAAGGGCCCATTCACATATACTGTCTGGGAATGACCTCAGTTCTGTGCTCCACAGGGAGCCCAGGTGGTGAGGGGACTCCAGTCACGCCAAGCAGCACTCCCCGTGCCTCTGCTGCCACAGAGGAGCCTCGCCAGATAAAGACAGAGCCGGACACTCACAGCTTGTACTCACATCATAGCGTACACACACAGGTGAAACACCTTTTTAGTCACATTTTAGAGAATATTTATGCCCCAAATTGTTTTTAATAGTTGACAAAAGAGGTAGAGGCTCTCATTGCTTATTACATTCAACTGTGTAATGGTGTAATAGGCCCAGAAACTTTCACCTAAAGAAAACAGTTATAACCCATATCATTCAATATGGAGTCTTAGTTTGCCCTTATATTTTATAATTATTTCACATGCCAAATAATAGAACAAGGAATGTCCCTATGTATGATTGTGATGTAAGTGGGTGGTGATGCCAGGGCCAAGAGGACCTCATCTGCACCCACTTAGGAGATATTCCTGTATTGGCCTTCTCACCATTTCCTTCTGTATCCCTCCAGATTTCAGCCCTGCCAGCCTACATGGCAGCTCAAGGTGGAGCCATTCCTCTCAAGATGTCCCCTGGGGGCCACGGCGGGTCTTCTGGCTCCAAAGCTGAGCCCTGGAACAACCTTATCCTGACCTAGAACCCCTACAACCCACCATCTCAATCCAACTTATCTACACTGATTATACTTTCCTGAGAGACAAGCGTCTCCGGACAGCAGACTGTCGCTCTCGATGCAGATGTTCCCACAGCCTACACACCGCACAGTGTCTTCAGTACGATGTTCTGGGACCAATACGTGGGCGCCATGAAGGAAATTGAGATCTTAAACAGATACTGTGTGTTTATTCACAGCAACTGAGGAGTGAACGGATTTTGTGTTCGACAATCATTAAAGAGCAGCACTATGATTAAATACACACAAGAACTCAAACAACTGAAAAAAGGGAACTTTTTTGTGTCACCTACCACGCCAGTACAGGGGCATGTGTAAGTGCTTGACAAAAACATGTAACATAAACCAGTATCAAATAACATTTAAGGCCAGACATTTTCTCCTTGAGTTATTTTTATTTTAATATATTTGTCTTCATTTTGACATTATAGAAGTTTTGCCATTAAATGGACAACAGCACAACTTAATGCCAAAAGTAGAGCCATACAGGAGCTGCAGCAAGTGTACTTAAAATGTCATTTCACATTAACAATAAAACCACAATATATTTTTAGGTATTTTCACTCTCACAAGTGGTTTTAACTTTATACCACATTGCAATGGAGGTGAATGATATGTTTGTTTGTGGTACTAAAAGCATTGAAAATGACATTTCAAAAACTCAGAACAAAAAAAATGTGCCAGCTACTACACAGTCCGCAGACCTCCGTATTTAGTATGTTCTGAAGAGCATTAAAACTGTTCAACGGTGGTGAGGTCTGTGTGTTATACAGATAATCTGGTCAAGCTCTTTGCTATTGAGTTTTTCAAAGGATGTGAATTAGTAGAGCACCACACACAAGCATGTAGTCATCTTTGCTGTAGGGCGGCTCAGTTTGAAAATCAAGCCAAGACTCTTTGCACAGCAAAATACCAATAAGGGTAAATGGAAAAACACATGTGATTTGTGATCTGTGTGAACTGACCCTTTGAACATTGTCCAAAATTGGCAGTGACAGATTACAGTAAGGTATTATTTGTGATACTCATGAGTGTGTGTACGTGTGTGCATCTAATTCTGCAAGCTACACCAGGAGCATTTCTTACAGCTAAAAGACAAGTGCTCAAGACATTCATCACTCCGCAACGCCAGTGATATGAACTTCAGTAAACACTGTCTCGTACTCAGTGCAACAGGAACAGCTCCCTGTTGTTTCTGGATCAGTTGCCTGAACCGTGTGTTTGATTAAGCTATAGCCAATACTTGTCAGTATTGACACTTCTATCAACAAATACATGATAAACTACCTATGTGGCAAGCATATGATGTGGAAGTGATGGCCCACAGCTCCCTCTGCTGACACAAGTGCAGATGTGCATCCACAAGAAAACTTCCACATTCTTTAATACTTAAGGGCCTTTCCAAAATCCTGCCAGTATTTATTGTTTTAGGCACAACCCCAAACCACATAATTATCATCCATTAGCTGAAGGTTGTTTGATAAACCTTATGAAAATGTATCGTATCAAGATTGTAGTTTGTTTATTTTATTGTGGAAGGCATGGAGGAAACGTGCAAATGTGGGATATTGCCACATGAAACTATCAGAATAACAAATATATGAGCATATATGCAAAACAAAAAACATCTCCACTCCAGTATAATTGTAATACACCATTTGTGATATATTGTAAGTAAAGACACAATGGGAGATGGACATGTATGTGGACTTTCTCGGTGCGCACTAACACTGCCTGATGTCCTCCCTCAGTGTGCAACTGTAGCCTTACTGAGGAAACTAATAAAGACAAAGCATTCTGACATAATGCAGTTGGTATGTATGGTGTAAAGGTTTGGTATCATTCACCTCAAACGCATACCATTTGTGAAATTTTTAGTCTTAACTTTCTCTTCTTGTCAACGAGTTTATTTTTTGACACCTTGTGGGGACTCTTCTGAAAACTGTATCCTTCCAATTTTTAAGAATTCTGTCGTGAGCTTTAGAATATCTTTGATAAAAAGCTGGACGGTGCATTGGTTGAAGTCTTCAGTCAGCTTCTCCCTGGTAAACTTGGCATATTTGTGCTGTACCATCTCCTTCCAACACTGCTGAAACGTGAGTCTCATGTGATCCTGGATGGTGTGAGATACTAGGGAACTGAAAGTGTATTCAAATGCAAAAGCATGTCCCTTTTCTAAACATTCCTCAAAGTGTCCACTTCTTTCTGGAAGCAGAGCCTGTGCAGCTTCGATCACAGCGTTCACCTCCCGTGTGAAGATTTTTTTCTCTTCTTCCGGTTTGCTTTCAAAAATACTATACATACTCTTGAAGTAGCTCTTCCAGTCCTGCCCTTGCACAGTGTTTATCATAGGGACACTCACAGATCTCAAGAGGTGTTTAACAGCAGAAAACAGATTTTCACATAAAGGATTGGGATCAGTGCTCTTTTCAGCTGCTTTTACATAGCTCTCATAGTCCTCAGTCTGATGTATACAGTCCACTTGGCTGTAGTTAATATCCCTGAACAGATTTTCCTTAGCTCCTTTGAAACCCCAGCACTTCACATAACCAATATGAGTCTTCACTCCGTGCACTCTCCACCACTCCTGAGCTTTCTGAACCAGGTTCAGCATGCATGGATCTGTGTTTCTAGCCAAACATGGGCTGTTCATGGTGAAAACATATACCTTCCAGTCTTCTGAGACAGCCCCTGTCTCCAGAAGTTCCTCGGTTTGTTTAATAATTATGTCCTCGCTGTGTTCTCCATTGTTGTAATTGGGGTAATAAGGTCCATACATGACAATTTCCTCCTGTTTCTCAATAACGGCCCATGAATGCTGCTTATCCTCTGCACCACATTCCTCAGTGATGTCACTGTGAAACTCCAGAAATTTCTTGTTGACCGAGTCGTTGAGGTAAATGTCATCAGTGTCTTGTCTGTACTTGAGACGCTCCAATACTTTATTCACAGAGTGTTGTGTGTCAGCCCAGGACGATATCTGCTCAAAGAAGCTGTCAGCGTCAGTCAAGTGTTTTGTCCCTCCATTCAAACAGGCTTCATGTGTGGAGGGGTGTCCACAGCTTGTCCTGCAACACAAAGCTATCTTATCATATGGCATAAAGGTTTAGCTAATTATTCTTTTAAAATGGATTACAATTATTTGTTGAAATAATCTACAGTAATGTATTTTTCACAATATAAATAACTACTGTCTGACTTTTGTAATGTAAGTAAGAGACAACTTTCTTCAAGATTTCTTCAAATGGTTTCAAAGAATATGTCCTGGACAACACTTGCGCATCAGGAGAGCTCATCACAGCTCAACATTTCATAGCAAAACAAATGTGTAGAGAACTCGACACATAATTGATTAAAACTGAATGCAAATTAATATAAGATAAAACACACTTGCCAAATACAATAACATACCATATACTGTATATCATATAATATAGTGTGTTGTAGTACAGAGATTTTTGCAGCCCAAGTAATACCAAGAGAAACCGAAAATTTGTACCTCAAATATCCGTTGCAACACATTGTTTAAGACAGTTTTGCGCCCCATATGCACGTGATTCTACTTCTGTCAGTACTTACTTCAGTCTGGCATGTTTTGTGGCTTGGTCAGTCTGATATCTGTCCAGCATAGATTTCACACTCCCCACACATTTCTTCTTGGACAGCGGAGGCTCCTTTTCATATCCATTAAACAGAGGCCGCTTACAGCTCAACCTAAATAAAAACAGACCGCTTAACACGTCAAATAGGAAGTTTTGTGTCTCTTTTTTTAACAAGTTCATATCTTCTTTTTCCCTTATCAGTTATGGGGTGCCTCAACGGTCAATTGTTGGACTGATTTTGATCTACATATACAGTATATACTCCCCTTACGTGATGCGATCCAAAGATATGGTATTTCTTTTCATTGCTATTTAGATAACACTCAGTTGTATCTCCCTGTTAAGCCTTTCTTACCTCGGCATGCTGAGTTCCTTACAAGACTCAGCTCAGTTCAAACAAAAACAGAAATCTTTGTCATTGGGCCCCAACATATTACAAAGCAAAAAATCCCAACTGGTCATCTGTCACAACATATCAAGCTTGCTGCAAGAAATCTTGGTCTTTTATTTGATAACAATGTCTGTTTCAAGCAACAAATCACCAAGCTTGAAATAATTGATTAAGCAACAAACTTTTCTCTTGTCTTACTAAAAAAAACTATGAAACAACTACAAACTGTGCACAACTCAGCTGCTAGACTTTTAACCAGAGGCAAAAGGTATAATTACATCACACCAGTTGTTTTTAGGATTGATTTTAAGGAGTGATTTTTTTTGATTACCTTTAAGGCTGACTATGACCTGGCTCCGGATTATATTTTGGAGCTTTTAATTCCTTATGAACCTGCATGTATTTTGATATCTTCTGTCTTCCTGAGTCCAGACTGAAAACTAAAGAGGACAGAGCTTTTGCTGTCTGGGTTCAGAGGCTCTGGAACGACCTGCCTGAGGAAATCAGGCTGTCAGAGACAGTGTCTTCTTTTAAGACTCCTCTAAAAATGCACTTTTATCGGAACGTACAGTATATCCTGATTTTTTTCTGGGATGTCTTATTTTAATGTTTTTGTTTCTTGTTAATTTATTAATTACTGTGACATTTTATTTCTTCTTTCACTCAGTCTGTGAAACACATTGTACTTTGGTAAGTGCAATGTTTTATAATTATAGTATATGACTTGGAGGACCAGAGAGCAGCTTATGTACAGTTCCTGTTAAAAATGAACGAAACACTGTGGGCAACACTAGTTACAAATAAAGGAAGAGCCGATGTGTTGCCTTCAGCTATTCCAGCTTGGAGAAATGTCTAAGAAAACATAGTCAGAGCCTCTTTTTCAGGTTAGTTTTTGTCAAAGTACAAACTGAGTTTACCCACATAGATAGTTCCATCCTGACTCCTCCGCCCAGGTAGTTCACGAATCAATTGTTAGCCTCCTCTTGGCTTATCTTTTCTCTTGTAGGTTCGGTCATGTAGTGTAGCTCTGCTCACTCCGGATCACAAGAGAAACAACTCTGACAAACCAAGCAGCAGCTAAACGGTTACGCTCTCAAAATTTTTACTCGGACAACGGCAGCACTGAGCTTTTCCACTTGGTAATTCTTACGGCTATATAGATATTTCCTAACAAGCCAAGCTTCACAGTGTGTGTTTATGTGTCTTTAACTGTTTCATGGTATCCTCAGTGCTCCGTTTCTCCAGTTTTGCAAGTTCCCAGAAGAATGCAGAGATACCTCAAAGCCCACTTTGACTGACGTGCAAGTCTTAAATGTTTTGCCTTATAGAGTGCAAAGGGTTTAATGGGTCAAAGTGCATTTATTTTAAAAGGGTGTTAGGACTTTTATGAACACACAGGCCTCTATAACTCTAATGAAAGAAGAATGAATGCAATCTGCAAAAACAGTTTATGCATGTTCACAACCTTTGTAGGGTAGTATAGCACTTAAACACAGACATGTGAACACATGTGAGGAGAGCTGCTATGAACCCTGCAGAGCAACATGTTAGACAGGATCTAGGTGTTACTGTGTTTGGTTTCTGACAGATTATCTGAGCATTAAGCTGAAATAATCCAATCGTGACACTGGTGATCTCCTGAGTTCTTCTTGTGCCACCATGAGATTTACATTTGTGTTTCAATTTTTCACCAACTAATAAAAAACGTACTTGCCACATTATTTGCTACAGACATTCATGCCTCCTGGTTAAACTGTCGTCACATTGGGAGGTTTGTCTGACTTGTCATCTAGTGCCATCATCAGGTCAAAACTAATGACATTCTTATCAGCCTTAGTTGCACTTTGTGTTTAGTGTTAATTGGCAAATCTCAGCATGCTAACACCCTAATAAACAAAGATGTTTTTTAAAAAGCTGTATTTCAGACAGTTGGTTCAGACATTTTAGCCATTATTAACTCCTTTCAGTCAACTGGAATTTCTCCATCTTGTCTTAAGCCCACCTCTGTTTACCTACTTTTTTAAAATTTAACTTCAAAGTTTCAACGTAGTTAATCTCTTTTCTCTCCAATAGTGGAAACAAATTCAGTCAGGTTTCCGCTCCCTACACAGTACTCAGACTGCTCTGACCAAGGTTACCAATGATTTGCTGCTGGCAGCCGACTCAGACCCGTGCTCTGTTTTAATTCTACTTGACCTGGACTCAGTTTTTTCTTTTGGGGACCATGATGTTTTAATTAGCCTGCCTGGAGTTCTCAGGCATGCAAACTCAGAGGCTTTTAAATCTCTTCTTAAGTCTTACTTATATCATATGGCATTTTCATAACCATTGTATTATTGTTGTGAATTAATTTATAATTTTAAGTTTGGAATTTGTTTTTGATGTACAACTCTTTGTACCTTTTTAAAAGTGCTATACAAATAAAGTTATTTATTATGTGTATGGTAAACATTCTACCTGCTAAACATCAACATGTTGCCATTAACATTATAAATTAGCAGCTGCGAGGTGCTGTACTGCGCGAAGGTCTCTCAGTCTAGAGACTAAACTGTACACACACAAAGAAGAAGACACCGGGATGACAGGTGGACACATGAAGAAGCTGTGAGGACAGGTCTCCTCTGAGAGTGTCTCACTGAGGGTGTTGAGAACAGAGTCCTTACTGAACGTCACCAGGCTCCCCATCATCATGGGACACATCAGCTCCTGGAACACAGAGACCTGCTTACTGAACCCAACCTGGATCAGAACCAGCAGAACCAGACTAAAGGTTCTACAGAGGTGAGTCCTGATCAGCTGTTACCTGTGTGGGGTCAATGACAACTCCAATCATGTTGAGTAGCTAAACGCTCTGCAGTTTCTCATCTGGGAACTGAACTGAGATAGAAACATTCAGATCTGGATATGTCAGTGTAGATGGAGGGAGTGAGGTAGCAGAGCAGCCAGAGGTCGTACTCCTGCTACACTTTCATGATTTAAATATCCAGAAAAATTATGAGTTCTGTGTCTTTTCTGGGACTTTATAAAATATAACCTACTGCTGATGGAGAAGCTCAGGACAGGGAGAGAGAGGCGGGAAAGCCGATGTGTTTACAGTGAACGAGCAGAGTTAAAGGTGTGTGAGAGAGTGTACAGATTTACAGTGTTTCCCACAGAATGACTGTGGGGGGGGGGTCTCCGACATTGACAGCATTGTGTTGGACAGATTTGTGCTGCAGCATGAGGGAGAAAGCGAGAGAGGTACGGGTGAGTGAGAGAGAGAGGGACTAGCAAGAGGAAGTGCTGCACGAATGCGCTACAGCGCTCTGTAATCAAATACGATTTTAAATAGGCCTAGTAAAAAAAAAACGAAAATCAATCTGTGGCGGTCAGCGTTGGCCGCCACAAATAAATGAACGTATGGGAAACACAGATTTGGAAATAAAATTAATGTCTGGGGATTAAAACATGCTTCCGCATGGTGTAAAGTGTAAAAATGTTCTAATAAAGAAATATGCAATTCCACATAATTTTGGAACACTGTTATTACCACATCTGTGTATAACGAGTAAGATTTGAATACACTACACCAAAAAACTAAACTTGCTAAATAAGTCTACATACAGTAATGAGCATACTTATAGGTGGATAAGACACATGCCTTTGGTGAGAGAGACCTGCATTCAATTTCAACTATCATCAATGTGTCTGGCCCCACCGCCCTTTCAGCGCTAAGGTCTGCTGACTTTGTTTGGTGTGTATGAGGCAGATGCTGCAGCATTATATTTAAAGAGGTGGTATTATGCTTTTTGGCTTTTCCCCTCTCCTTTATTGAGTTATATATCTTTTTTGTGCATGTAACAGGTTTGCAA
>JAPMOB010072952.1:0-13172 GCA_029875015.1 Lepomis gibbosus | reverse complement strand
GATCTAATTAGTTGTGCTACTCTACAGTTTTTCCATGTACTGTACCCCCTGGCTACTACACAAATACCCCCTGGAGTACAAGTACTGTCACAGTGTATTTAGCTCTTCTAAAAGCCCCATATCTTTATCATAACAATTGCTTTTTGTGTGTAGCATAAAGGGAACTACAACTTCATCTTGTTATACAGCCCAGTGTGGTAAATTAATAAGTAAAACTACCTTGTACTGTGTATCTTTTTGGCTGAGTTGCACAGAGAAGATGCACGTTGCCAGTCAATATTGACTCAGACATCGCTCCCTTTCTCTGCAGTGATGGTCCTGCTAATTGTGACAATGCGTCGGAGGAGGAAGGAGCCTCTGATTCTTGAGGAGGAGAGGGACATCAGAGAGAACATCGTCCGTTATGACGACGAGGGCGGGGGCGAGGAGGACACGGAGGCCTTCGACATGGTTGCCCTTCGCAACCTAAACGTCATCAGAGACCCCAACGTGCGGCGAGATGTAACACCAGATACTCCCACCTTCTTTCGTTACCCATCAACCACTCGCCCAGCCTATAAATCCCTTCCAGACAACGTGGTGTTTCGAGAGTTTATTTGGGAGCGACTTAAGGATGCTGATGTGGACCCATCAGCTCCCCCATATGACTCTCTGCAGACATATGCGTTTGAAGGCAGCGGCTCTGTAGCAGAGTCGCTAAGCTCACTGGAGTCACTAAGTACAGACTCAGATCAGAACTATGACTATCTCAGCAGCTGGGGACCTCGCTTCAAAAAGCTGGCCGACTTGTATGGCAACAGTGACGGCACTGGTGTCTTCTCTTAGCCCCTAAATTTCTCTCTTAACATTTCTTGGACTTATAAGAAAAAAATAAGAGTAATATATTGTCAGAGAAAATGATTTTGTCTGCCTTAGTGCATTGGAGGAAGATTCAAAGACAACACAAGAGAGATTGAGAGAAAAACACTTTGACTTCAAAGGTTTTCAGTTTGTTTACCTCCTTGTATGGATTTTCAAAAGCGTGCCATGGTGAGTTTTGACACAGACTTCAAAAGTGGCTTCACTGAGGAGGAAACCTTGTGTGCAAAAGACATTAAAGGTTTCAGATTTTGGGCTGCAGTCCATCCATTGACTGCAGAATGCATACATGTTGGAGCATTTTTATGGGGAGGCACCTGTCCTTTCATTCCAGCGATGGGCACGGGCCCAGCACTTTTGCTTTGATGCATTCCTTTGCTATCTTTGTGCTAAAAGAAACATAAACGTTTCTCATGAAATGCTGTGTCCCTGGCGACTAATCAGCAGTCACTTGACTGTTCATATAAAATTTGCCGATTTGTATGGGTTTTTATTTTCTTCTTCCTCTTTTTTTGTGGGGGCTGGGGGAGGGGACTGAGTGATGAGAAGCTGTTTTTCATAAACATTTAAATACGGAGCAACATTATTCATGGACTCTGTCAAACCTGTCAACACTATATGAAAAGTGCAACTGCACACGTGCAGTATAAACAAGTAGTTGATGTGCTAAGGAAGTGATGTGAAGACATAAGTTGTGCAAATAATAAAAAGAATGACACGCTCGACAGTTTGATGTCTCCACTGGGTAAAACAGGAAAGCATATCATTTCTCTTATTCTAACAATACATTTTGCAGATGTTGCAATGTAGTGTTTGTCTGAGTCTGTTTTTTCTTCTGCCTTTCTATGGCCAAGTCCAATATGTATGATTTCTGAGCTATAATTCAGTTGTTCTGCTTTTGTAAAGGGGGTGGGGGGCTGGGAACATTTGCTACATGAGAAAGCATTGCTGAAGGATCAGTCTTTGTTGTGTTTGATAGCGAGGTTCACGCCACCTAGACTCTAGAAAAAATTACTTGTTTCTGAAGTGACAGTCCGTAACTGGGTGAAGTTGCAGTTTGTAAGTAAATGAATTTTGCTTCTGTAGTTTGCAGAGTCCAGCATATATTGTCATTCAGAAATGAAATCATTGATGTCCATGGTTTGTTTATTGATGGTGAAAGGACATACTGTATGATAATAATCATGTGCCGCATTGTGCCAATTTTTGTTTTTCCAGCTTAAACAAGTTACATTACAATTGGGAGTCAACATGTACAACCAATATGTATTATTATTTATTTTGAAAAGGCAGAATTGTGCAAATGATGTTTTTATCCTTTTGCTGAAAATAAAAGACATTCAGTTCCTTAAAGACTTAAATGATTTCTTTCAGTCCAACAGGGGGATTTCTTTCAGTAAGTAAATGAATAGAGGTTATTTCTGATAATAACCAGCCAACATCTGAAAATAATAATCAATGATTTAAAAGAAATGGTGCCTCACTCTGTGCATGTGGGGAGCTTAAGGAACTAGAGGGGGGTTAAGGAGTGATGGGGAGACTATTTTTGATGAGGCTTTTGTAGTTGAAAGGCCTGATCCAGACAAAGCAAAGACGCTCCACATAGCGTGTGTGATTACTATGAGGCTCACCTTCGGCCATCCGAGGAGCCTTGTGCAAATTAGTCAGGCCTTCTTCAGTCACAGTAAGCTACCTTAAAGGTGCATACAAATACTGTACCTCATGTGACGCCTGACAAAGACACGTGTACACTATCTTCATTTGGCTAGATCCACGGGTCCATGACAGTACAATCTCCCTAAGAAATGTTTAACAAACCAAAAAGGTCTAAAATGTTCTTAAAATTTTCACATTTTATATTATTATTTAACAGACTTTTTATATTTTCTGCACATTTGATCTCCCTACAAAGTGCTAAATGTTGATTGAAAGGATTTATATTGGACTTTAAATAGCAACATTTAAGAATATTGTCTTTAAGATTATCTGAATGACTCTTAAAACACACCATGTGTAATTATTGTGTAATTGCAAAATGTTAACACTTCTTCTTTCAAGCTATTCAAATCCCCCAAATCCTGCAGACAACAACCAAGACATGTCCTCTCTGCCTTATGGTTACACCCTCCTAAAAAACTTTCATAATAGTGTCTTTTTTTTACGTTTTCTATATTTATTTAACATTGTATTTTCTATGACTGTTATATCCCTTAAAGAATATTAAATGTTTTAACATGGTGTGACATGTCCAGACTTTTTTGACTAGGGTGGCCCAAGTGGGTCACTGACTTATGCAGTGTCTACCTTTATGTCTACCTGCAGCCCTGACAAGAAGACTTGCCTATGGACTACGCCGGTCAATTAATTCAAGACAACAATGTTTAGGACATGGGGATTCCACGTGTGATCTAAAACCAGCAGTTTAAATTGTACCTCTAATGTGAGGCGGGTCGAAATCGACGATTACACCTCCAAGAGTTTCAGAACAATTTATGTTGGAAATGAAGCCATAATACTTCAGCTTTTGGAGACAAATATTGTGGCCCTTGGCTATGACTGTTTGGGGCCTCTTTTGTCAGTTTGGGGTATTATGTGTTGGTACACCCACAGCACCAACAAATGAAGGTGATACACTGTCTCCATTTGAGGCAACCAATTAACCAGGAACATCTCCTGAATTTTAGAAATACTGGTGTCATGGGGCAAATTCCACCAGTGCAACACTCCCAGCCCTTAAGACATTTTTTACTATAGGCCTACTGGAACAAAAAAGTCTGTTAAATTTTATTAATATTTTAGATTTGTCATGGTAGATATAATATAAGTTAACTGTTCATTACTACACCATAGTTTTCCTGTAAGTGAACTTACACACAAAATATATGGTCCCAATCAGCATGTTACTGTAACTGGACATCACAAACTGGGAAAAAGTTAGGAAGAAACCACAACATTTATGTCTTTCCTTTTGCGTTGTTGTTGGTCCTGACATGGTATCATCTTTGAGCTCAAACTGGACCATGACCTGCTTTGATCCACCTTTTGATGGTAAATCCATTTCCTTATGTCTGAAAATATATCAAAAATATATCTGCTAAAATACCAGTTGCAAAAGAGTACATATGAAATCCAGAATCAAACTGCACTGGTTCTTCCATTATTTCATTTTTTAAATTTAAGCAATAACTTTAGTCAAGTGTGCAAATCTATCGCAGGTGATGACCCACAACAATGTAAATTTGTGTTTATGTGTAGCCAACTAGTGTCTCTTAGCTGTTGCTGCATCTTGACAGCACACAGAGGTTCATGAATACAACTGACAGTATAATTCACAGTGATGCAAGAGATTGCAATGAACTTGTTATGCATCTTTGCTTGGTAAATATGTCGTCTCCTTACAGGTATTGACATAGTTTCCAAAGCTTTGAACCTGGCAAAAACAAAACATCTGAGATTTTTTTTAAGTGCGAGTCAGGAGTAACCAAGGTCACTGTGTGCTCATTGTGATGCAGTTCACACAAACCTACAGGAAGGGATGTGGAAAGTGTTCTTTCTTACATATTCACAGATTACCGTACATGATAGCCTCTTGCATAGTGTTTTCAAAACAACAAAGATCACTTGTAAAAGTTAGACTTAGTAAAGACAGTAGAAGGGTTCTTGTAGTAATCAGTAGATAAAAAAATCTTAAAGTGGAATTGGATGAAATTTATAGTTGGTTGAAATTTGAACATACAATAATTTCGTGCTAACACTTTCCAATTGAGAGTCAAATGTAAAAAAGCACCCTGAAACCGGAACAAAGGTAAAATGTTAATTTTCATGTTTTTACAATTTAATGCAAAACTGTCTCACATCTAAGAGTGAAAATAGCACATCCTTCCTCTTAAAGATGAAAAGTTAAATTCTTATACAATAACACACACCATTGCTTTATTCAGTATACTGTTGTGTGGTTGTTGTAGCTTATGGCAGTTTAAGCAAACCTTATGAAGGGCATTGCACTACAAACAATGTTTATTTGAATAGCACTTCTCAAAAACAAAGGTTTACACAGTGCTTAACAATTAAAGTAAAAGAACATTAAAAAAAACATTACAATAGAAAAAAGTTCTAAGGGCAAGGATATGTTAAATACAAAATCCGTGCAATAATTACAATAAAATTAATTACTGCAAAATGGCCAAGCCATAATAACTAGTCTTCAAAGTAGATTTAAATACATTGATTGTGTTTTTTAAGATGACATTGCTCTAATGATCTCAGATAGTTGCAAAGGGCAGAAAGGTTGTAAGAGTTCTACAGTGTATTCGGAGGCTTTATCATGTAATAAATTATAGGTAATTAAATTAAATTGATTCTAAACAAACTGGGTAATGAACTGGGGGCCACTGTAATGAAGTTTAAATGGGAGTAATGTGAATGGAGCTTTAGACAAGTTGAGAAAAAAGAACTTTAGAGTTGTCTAACCAGGAGCTTACAAAGGCATCCATGACTTTTTCTTTGTCTTGAGGTAAAAGGATGGATGTAATTTTTGCAGTATTTCTGAGCTGCAGGAAACTTGTCTGGGTCAGTTTTGTGATGTGACTGTTTAAACATAGACCTGAGTCAAATCCTAATCCTAAAATCTTGCACACTGGTACTCACTAGATCGATATAAAAAAAACCAAATGATTGTTGATCTGTTTTGCCAATGTGAGCTTGAGCAATTATTCATACCTTCGTTTTTTTTTATATTAAAGTGCAGTCATGGACAATCAATAGTCTGTTATTATCATTAGGATCAAAAGAAATGTACCACTGTTTATCATCTGCAAAAAAATTAAGAGCTTTTGTGACGGCTGATGATGTGTCCTAACTTGCTGAACATGGGGTCTTAGCATTTAGCATTAGCCCATAACTATCATGTGACGCTGTTGTGGTTGTTGGTAAGCAATTTTACTCACTTTAAAACTTCTGTACTTTCAACATGCAGTGCATAACTATTGTCTCCCTTTACTGACACAACACTGTCGACACGTGCTCCGTCATACTGACTTGCTGCTGTTGCAGGATGCATTGTGTGAACTCATTTGACAAGGTCTTCAATGTAATGGACTCTAGCTTTAAAATTCTTGTGCTGAAACTCCACTACACTGCTACTGTAACAATTATTTAGGATTTTACCTAATCACTGACCAATTGTTGTACTTTAGCATTAACTCATAACTGCCACTTGCAGCCACAGTAGTTGCTAATATTATATACCCTTGCTTTAAAACATATATTCTAAAACTAGTGCTGAAACTTTATTTATGTTACTGTAACTCTATGTTAGCATTTTTGCGAAAGACTGAAACGTTATTTATCATTAAGCGTAATGCTAAATGCGTTAGCGTAACTGTTCAGCAAAAGTTGCATAGTTTCACTTTAAAACGTATACTCAATATCTGTATACAAAAATATATAGTGGAATTCTCTTCGTTTTCCTCCAAAGCCATTTGTTTTTTGAGTTTTATGAAAAAGTATGACTGGTAAACAGAATGCATATTTTAATGATATTATAGCAAGATAACAGCTGGTAGATCATATCTCTCACATCTAAGTAGATAGACAGTGGTTCGAACACAGACATCTGATGTAAACTCCAGCACTGATAACGGTTGAGACCAGATGATGATTTGGATTGACCAGCTGTCAATCAAAATCAGCAGAAAGTCTCTTAAATGCCTGCCGCCTGGGGGTACTTATGAGCAATCAGGGACCGTCTGCTATCAGGGGCTCTATCTGCACCTCGGCTGATTACACGTGTAGGCCCGGCGCCTTGGCTTAGGAGGCCCTGGGCAGTTACAGACTCTTCACTCAATTGTTATCATAACCATGCATCATCAACAAATTGCCCTGACAAAGAGGTGCCCATTTTCAGAGACTCTCCACAAGATGAGGAACACGCTTTTCCTCAGATTGTCTACTGGAACATTGCTAATAGAGTTTGACCTCCTGGCTGCCTGTTAAAGAAATCATTTTTGCAGTAGCTTTTTTGGCTCCACGTGCAGCTCAGGTGTCTGAGATCATTTATCATGCAATTACTCTCATCTATTTATAGTGTAGTGTGAATAGCAGCAATATTAACACCTTCATGTGATTAGCAGCATAAATTCTTTAATTATGTGTCTGTGTAGTTTTAAACCTTAAGGAAGAAAAGATTAAAAGCACGTGTGATGTTTGTTTTTGTGCCAGAATGCAATGTGTTAACTAAACAACCGCAAACAGAAGCATTTTTATTTGTGGAAGTTAATCATGAGAAGAATATGTTGTATTAAGGTGAAATAAATGTGCTTTAGGTACATATTTCTGCCAGGGTTTAGGACGTTTACCTCAAGTACAAGTTGCCCTGCTCTCTAGCACAGAGGCTGTGAAATGAGATGAAATATAAGCTTAACTTTAAGCCAACTGGGGACTTAGTCCTCGCATATTTATTCATGCGGGTGAATATTTATTTCTGCGATTACCCAGCATGAAACAAAACTCCAAAGAAAGTCTGGCTCCGTTTTCTTGCTCTCACACAGAACAAAAATAAAAATAAATAATCCGCTGGCCGTCCATCCTGGGGTGCCTGTTGGTGGCAGAGCAATGGGGCCCCTGCTCCGGCATCAGCTGGACGACTCCTCACTGGTCCTTTGAAAAAGAGAAAAGGGGGGAAAGGAAGATCAAAGGCTGTTGCAGCGCCATGTTTTATTCTCTGTCTCTCTCAGCAGCACTCACAGTTCGCCTTGCCTTCAGCAAGAAAAAAAATGTCAGACCTGAGGTTTGTGTACTCTATAGTTCCACACAAATTACACTGGTCCCAGACCTGGGCTGTATAAATAATTCTCTTGAGAGGTATGTGTGTGAGTAGGAGTGCAACAGCTTGCTCCTTGAGGGCCTGGGGAATGCAAGGAGCAGAGAAGTAGGTCAAAGTGGCAAGATTAGGGTAATAGGGTGTAAAAGAAGAGAAATTTAGGATAATAACTGGAACATAACTCACGGTGGATCCATCATTGATACATTCATGTCCAATGGAATGAGGTATAAAGTAGCCAGTGGAACAAAATTTAACAAAATATGAACTGTGATCATCAGGATGAGCAAATCGTCCAGCCCTCAAAGGCTGCCATTTTGCTTGCCTCAGAAAGGTCAAAACAACAACATAATTGTGAAAACAGGCAACTCATTCAAAATGCGCTCATGTTAGAGGCAAGGTTTACTCGGCTTCATACAAATGTATCGACACGTTTAATGGCTTGACACACCATAGACATATGCTACAGTTCCAAGGATATGGATTGTATTTGATCCTTGAAAAACATTTAGTTTAATCTAGTTTTCTTTCTCTCTTTTTGCTAACTGCATCTCTGACTTTTTTACATTTCTAACCTTTGAAATCTCACCCTTGAAAGAAAGAAAATTTAAACTTATTACATCAGCAAATGTCTTTGGCTTGGATGCGTTGAAAGAAAATCTTTTGGAGCAATGTCTCATACAAAATACAATAAGAACGAGAGGGCAGTCTACTCTCTGCACAACACACAACACACAACACACAACCCACGGTTTTCATTCATTTCAGGTCACTTTTTCCATAATTCTCTCTTAAACACGTGACCACAGAGCGGATACGAACATGCTTAGAGCATCTGTACAATGATAAATTAAAGTAATTAGAAAATGATGCACAGGAGCCCTCTCCAGTGATGATTGGCAAAACATGTCAGGGCAACATCAGCATTAATGAGCCATAATCGAAATAGGCCTAATTAGCAGCACTTTGTACTTTTACATAGGTTTATCATCATTAGCCAAGCTTGATATAGCGCTGAATGTGTGGGTGGCATAAGTGTTTGTTTATCATGTAGACACAGAAAATAGTTACATGCTACAACAGTCTCAGTAGAGGGGAGGGGAAAGGGGGGGTTCTGTAGGACTACATCTGCCACCAGGAGGGGCTTCAGGGCTAATTAGATCTCAAAAAACTCTGGAAACTATGGAAGGAAACAGATCTACTGGAGGTGGTGGTGGTGGTGGTGGAAGGGGGGGCTCTTAGTCATCTTCAGCCGAATTATAAATTCTAATAAATCGTCTATCAGAGGGACCATTACAGCCCATCAACACAGGTTTAACACCACTCCTGTGCCGATAAGTACTACCATACATTCTGTGAGTCCAAGACCTAAAAAGTTCATGTGTCTGAATCCACTGTGGGACATTACTTCTTGGCATGTCTCTCTCTGATGATTTTACACTGTTTTTCTGACATAATTAATGAAAATATTCATCGATCATGTCTTCTGCCATCCACTAATTTACATATTTTTACACGAAGTGAATAAGCACACAGCCGAGTCCTGATTAATAATTCACTGGCTGTTTTTCCCTTTCTATTGTCATTTCAAGGCGTGAGCATGCCAGGTTTATTTTCCTAATAAAACCGAATGGCACAATGAGAGGATGGAATTATCATGGTTGTATTTAATTGAGTTTGACCAGGTCCCTGCTCGGTGTCGGTCTAATCTCCCTGCAGCACAGTAGTCTCTCTCCCAGGGAGACACGGGAGGCCGATAAACTTTGAAGCTTGCGCTGAGAACCTGCTCGCTGCACCCTCTGCATTATTCATGACGCAGGAACTAGAGCATCTTCAAATGGCCTGTCATTTCCTTTTACCCTCCATCACAATGGCCATATGCTGCACACACTAGAGGAGGGGATGGGGACATACTAGAGGAGGGGATGGGGAAAAGCAATCTCCAGCTAAGCCTAGCCAAACAGGAACACATACATACTAACAGATACATTCACAGGTAAACCCACAAAAAAGGGGATTTGTACAAGTGGGAAAGCTTGGGGATTCAAAATCTGCTGTGGCATGTTCAAATCTTGTGCCATTCAAAACTAACCTCCTCCCACTGCTTCCACCCCACGCAGCTACTGCTACTGAAGTAAACATAATGATATTCCCGTGTTCCTGCCAAACCCGAGTCTGCATCAGTGGCAGAAAAGTTACAAAAGGACAAACAAAGGGAATACTCAGAAGTTTCCAGCAATATTTTCAAAGAGCCCTCAAAGTTTTGTGACATTTTTGGAAAGACAAAAAGTGCACCGGCATAATTGTTCTCATAGAAGAGGAAGGGTGTAAATCTCTCACGATGAGGTGAAGTTAATTATTTAAATTTTTTCAGAGCTAAACAAAGTGCGGAGGCGTAATTATTGTTGGAATATAAGTTGCATGGTCTCCAGTTTCTCTATTCCACTCTCAGATCAATGACGTTTTGTCAGCCACCCTTGAGTCCTTTCAGCCAATGTTCCGCACTTTATTTGTGTTTGCTGAGTTTGTTTGCGTGACAAAACCACACAATGCATATCCCTCCGAGGTAATTGGGACTGCCGTCATTTGGCCTCCCTAATGTCTGCCATTCAGCATTAACATATCATTAGCTCTTTCTGGGACCATTCACTCAGAAAATTAGAGGTCTCTGTAGACCCCCTGGCTCCATCAATATGGCAAAACCAGTTGACACCTTCTCTTTGTAGTTCTCAGGAGAGAAAAGCGAAATGAAAATAAGCGCAGGAGTAATGATGGTGTTTCAGGTGGTTCTTTATTATATTCATTTGTAAAACTTCGTATTTGTGTCTGCAGTCGGTGCAACATAATTTGCTGTTCATAAAGAATATGACTGACGCTTTTTTTCTGACCTTAACCTTGAAGTATAAAAGATGGTGCTGACAGATTGTGGAACGTGATAAAATTGCATATATGGTTCCCGAGGGCTGACATGGATTCTCCTAAAATAACATCAGCCTTAAAGTGATTCGTTAAATGCTATTGTAAAAACCCTGTCCTTGTTGAATGGTGAAGATGACTGCGCTGCCTTGATACCCTAATGACAAAACATCTGGTAGATTGTTCCTGCACTGTGATGGAATTGCTGTAGCTCCAGCATTTAGTCTTAGTAAATACCTTGTTTTGACACCTATAATGGCATGAAAGTTGTTTTTGTTGTTGTCTCACACCCTAAATAGGTAGCTTCTGTAAAGTGAAGCTGTTCTTCTCCAGGGTAATTAGAGGTTAACATTAAATCAAAATACAAATGTGCAACACCACAAATTACTCTAACAGGAGAACGGTGGCTAAAAAAAAGTGCATTTGCCTGCAAGGTCACTGTGGTTTGGTTGATGACCATCATCTTTTTCTCACATTTCTCATGTACATAATTGTTTGTGTGCAATATCGTACTAGTAAATGAACACATTAAAGAAGTCCATGAATAATCCTCACATTGTTTCATTTGGTTTTCCTTTTAATGCAATGTATTATTTTGCATATGTAATAAACTTGAAAGACCTTTTTGCTTCTGGCTGAGAGATGGTAATACTGGGGTTTCCCATAACACAGCAATTGTATTTTTGAAATACCATGTAAGCAAAACCTGGAACACAAAGGAGCATCCTATTGCTATGATATATATGTTTTTGTATATTGCATTTATATATTATATGGCCTGTTTTTCACTGCACATATTGAGACATATGAGTATTAGATGGATAAATATTTGAATCTTGAATCTCAATTAACAATATGAGAAACACGAAATACCACAAAAGAGTTGATAAGAATATTATTGTCATTTAGGTTCCCATTTACCACTCGTATTATAAAATCTGAACCTGATAGTTAAAACATAAGACTGTAAACAAAAATGTTTCCACTCTGCCTCTTCTTCCACTCTGGGTTAAGTGGGAAGGTAATAAAAGAAAACCATTTTGTGATTAGCATTAAAATGGTCTTTTATAGTTTTTTGTTATTTTTTTAAAGGGAGTGTATACAGAGTTAAGAGGAAGAGAAATGCATTTTTATTTGTAGATATTTTTAAAAACCTTCAACCTGTACTCCACCTTCATTTGTAATTTGTAATTTGTAATAATAATAATTCGTAATAATATTCAATGTAGGAGTAATCATGTAAGTGAATTTAGAAAAATGAATTCATTATTAATGCCTAACATTTGCTATTTCCAGCTTCTCACAGTAAATGTGAGGATTTACTTTGAATATGTTTGGTGTTAGGGACTGTTGGCTAGTATTTTTCACTGTTTTCTAATATTTTTAAACTGAACCATTAATCAATTAACACTTGTGGATATTGGCTTTACTTACTCACTCATCCCACTGCTCTATGTGAAAAAATGATAATTATGTTTGGAGTCAATTAGACCTGACACACAGAAAGTCCATGTTAGATTTCTTATAAATGAACTTTTACATATAAACGGACTTGGGAGAGTTAGTACTACATAAAAAGTACTGTCAACACCAATATAGACAGATAGAATACATGAAAATGATCGTATTTAACCATGTTTTATAGATGGAGGGGACGAGACTCCAAACACAAGCGACATCATGTTACTTTACATACTCATGTATAGTATCAAGGTGACAAACTATGTTGAGCATGAGCATTTACAGTAAGCAAAATGCAACATAGGTTAAATTGTACACATAAGGAGTGGGCAATAAGGATAAACTTTGATCATGATAAATGTAATTTTATATTGTGATTGATTAGATTGGTCTGGAAAATTAATTGAAAAGTTGTTCTTTGTGGAAAAAATAAACAGATAGCAAGGATGGTCCATGACAATGCAAACATCTACAAATAGAGATCCAATAAACAAAGTCCTGCATTTATTGCAACATTGTCCATAATCTAATATAACTAATTAATCTAATCCAAAACTAATGCACCTCCAAATATTAGGAGATGAAATACCTCTGTGTAAACAATGTGGAGATATGACTTCTCACACTGTAAGTATCCTCATATCAACTAGCCTTAGAGAAAAGCATTGCCACATGCTACAGACCCTGTAGTGTTATTTTTACATTGTACTGCTATTATCATAAACCAGATACCTAACACAGTCTGAAAGAAAAGTTTGAGCCGCTCCGGGCTGCTTGTATCAATCAAATAAGGGAATTATTGTCCAGGTTGCCACATACCTGGCAGCTAAATAAAGCTATCTGGCCAGGGGGCATGTTTTGGCTCCTAATGGGCATATCAACACGTGCGAGACAGTGAGTAAATATTTCCCATGGACGGCCATTAGAAAGTCACTGTTCAATGGTAAAGGCTTTCTAATCCCTGCTGGTATGTGTTTCAAATTCAGCAGACAGAAGGAAGCTGATCCAATTCCCTGCATCCTGCAGGACACAGATCTGCATTTCCTCTGCACTTTGATGAAACAGCAGCCAAGCTGTCCGCCTCCATTAACAGCCCCTGTGATTTTACACTGTGCTC
>JAPMOB010072904.1:0-31996 GCA_029875015.1 Lepomis gibbosus | reverse complement strand
GCTGTGCGCAAACAGGAATAGATATACTGTATATAAATTCATTTATTTAAAAAAAAGCATCCCGGAAAAAAGGGCACTTTGTCTTGAGGAAGAAAAAGGGCAGGTGCTTGAGCCCCTGTTGATGTCTATGTGTGCACGTGCCTGCTTCTGAGCAGGAAAAGTCAAACAGCAGGAATTTAAAGGTTTAGGTTACACATGTCTATTGAAATGACATGGAGGCTGTACATGGCCTGTACATAGATGTGATGAATGATTACTCGGACGATCCTTGCAGTTTATCACTTGTGGTAAATACTGTATATATATGAAATTCAGATATTTTATGACCTTGTAACTTATTCCCATCATAAATTGTTATATGTTTTAATGTCTGCAACCTTGTTGCGTGGCAGTGTGCTGCTGCCTGTCTTGGCCCGGACACTCTTGGAAAAGAGATTTTTAATCTCAATGAGTTTTCTTTCTGGTTAAATAAGAGTAAAATAATTTTTTTTAAAAAGTAGCACATAAATTCACTCCTAAAAAATGATTTGAAGTGTCCAGCAGGTTCATAAACTGTAGAGCCTAAGGTATTATGGCATTTTGGTTTTCTACCCCCCACAGCACACATAACCTTGACTGTTTGTAAAAGGATGATTCATACGTTGTTGTTCTGATTTAACATCAAACACTGATATGCTGATATATTTTGATCATACTGTATACTGTATAAACATGTTTGTACTGCAGCCAACTGCAGTACATAATTTATCCGTTTGTTATTTTTCAATTACATCCCTGAATGAAAGTAAAAAGGTTTTACTGAATTATTTGGACAGCCCTTTGAATGACTGGACATTTAGAAAGCATTTACATCCTGTTGGCTCAAAGATCTCTATTCTCCCCCACGTCTGCTCTGTTACCATCAAGGCTGCTGTCAACAAGTAGCATCTGACTGCCTTTCCAGATTAGGACAGAGGGACTGTGGGTGCAGACGGACATGTCACTGTACCAGCCTCTATCACATAGACGACTATAAAGATTTTACTTAACTTAATGGAAAACTTCCTCAAACTCTTATCGGTTTAGATTTACAGAACAGGCTTTGGAATTAATTCCTGCTTAAGTCCCACTGAGCTGTAACTTGATGTCTTCTTTTATTGGATCAAACTCATGAATATATTTTTTGGGACACACATCCTCAGGACGCGCAGCATCTTTGCCAGGGGAAAGCTTCAATCTGAGCCTTCAATATGCAAGGCGTTCCACATTAAAATCTGTCTGAGGCTGTGAAAATTTAAGACTTTTAAAACTGCTGCCTAGATCCCCAAAGAGGATGAAATTAGTCATTTTTATGACAATCCAAAGAATAAAGAAGAGTTTTGACAGTACAAGTTGAACTTTCTCAGTCTGGAAAAAACTTTATCCAAATGTGTTGAGGGGAAATTCAAGGCTCAGTGGCAAACGTTTAAGCTGCACAAATAAACTTTTACTGACAATGAAATAAACAAGTGGTTCCACAGGTCTAAATCCAAGGTAGTCAGGTGCAGGGGTTACCACCCAATAGTTAATGAAAGTATGTTACAAAAAGAACAACTCCTTCATAGTCCCTCAATTTCCTACTAAAAATATTTTTAAATTGGTCCAGTATTGAGTGACCGCAGCTGCAGTCTGCAAAAGTCAAACAGGGTTGCAGAGTAATCCTTGCAGCCACCGTGTGCACCGTCAAAGTCCGTCCACTAAAGTGCTTCTTTTTGTCGCTGACAGACTCTGATTGTTTTCATAAATATGTGTCAACATGGTGGAAAGAATCCCTGAAGAAATAGGGTTTTTTTTTAAAAAAGAGTAAGGTCCTGTTTCTTATACAGTCGCTATATCGCTGTCATCAGAGCCACCGGCCTCCCATGACAAAGACAGAAGGAAAGCATTTTACCTCCCTGCCGACTTTAACCAACCAAAGTGCATGTAAACTAGGGACGTGCATCTCTATCACTATTTTTTTAAGACCCCCAGAAACTACTAACATCACAGAGCGGGGGTGTGACGGATACCTGGTGATTTTTGCCTGTTTAGGCACGTCACATTCTCCGTTGCTCTTTAACATTTTTACAGCTAAAGTTAGTTCCTCTTGATGGGGTTTGCTACAGCTTTGCCACTTTTCAGATATTGGACAATGAGACCATGATTAGAGCTCTCTATAAAATCTGTTTTAATCTGTTGCCTGATTCTGTATTTTAAAATTTCAAAAATTCAATAAATATTAAATTTTGAATCAGTATTAATGAATTTGATGCATCATGTGCTACAGAAATATTCAAATGTATGTGCAATTTTTTTTTTATTTAATTCACAATAAATGTATCGCGACAACAGGGAATTAAAATACTATAATAATATTTCATTAATCAAACAGGTGATTACTTGACAGCCTCCTCATGCTGCTGAGCACAGTGGGTGTGGGTCAGAAGCTGCTCTCATGTGGGCAGCGCTCCTCCTTGTTTCCAAAGCTTGACCACACGTATCTTTTTTATTTTTTCTACCTGGATATCTGACTACGCCCACAGAGCCACGAACTCTCCAACAAGTTTGTGTCCTGCATCTGCCGATGTGCTTTCACTTCTGAGAGTTTGTTGAAGCGAGGGGTTTTTGCTAGCGCGCTGTCTTTGATATGACAGAGTGTGTGTGTGTGTGTGTGTGTGTGTGTGTGTGTGTGTGTGTGTGTGTGTGTGTGGAGGAGGCAGAGAGAACAAAGGCAGTGCATGTAAACACCAAAACAGTTTTTCTGTTCAGTTGGCTTCAGCGCTGTGGGCAGAGTGCGGGAAACACTGAATGTGATACAAGACATTGAAAGAAAATAAGCATGTGATGTGCTGTTGAATATGGTACAGAGAGTTTGATTTTATTTGATTGTATTCTTCATAAATTTAACAAATCATAAATTACTTTACATATTTGTTTCACTAATATTGAAACTATGTAAGCATCTCATTTATATAGTTTCTTTATTACCTTTATTTAATGTATTTGACAAAAGAGATACAATAAAACTCCACCCTCACACATAACGCTGCTTCACATGAGTGCCTTTTTAGCTTAGTTGTGCTGCCTGTGTACTTTATAGCAGCACAGCATATTCTACAAATTGCATACATCTTGTCTGTCTTGAAAAAAGTTTCTCCAAACATTTGATTTGTATGAGTTCGGAGGAACGCGTAGCCAGGTTAATCTAATGTGACACGCCTCGGCCTCAGTAGAAGCTGACAGGCTACTTGCAGCATGGAGGTGAGAGCAACGCAAAGATGTTAGAAATGACACATCTCAAGGTTTGTAATAGTAACCGATACACACTTTTTGAGTCGAGCCATTCGCATGCCGGTGCACCGATGCGAATCTGTGAATTCCTAATGTAAACACATTGATTGTGAGCATGTCAGCATGAAAGAAACCCTGTAAGTATAGTCTTCAGCTGTTTCCTGTACCTGACTCCTGAGCATGTGCTGAGAGCTACCCAGGACTCTGGATGTCCTCTTACATGGCCGTGGTAGAAGCAGTGATCCTGAAAGAGAAAATAATTGCAATCAATACTTCATATTTCATTTGGAGGAAAGCTTTAGGAAAGCTATGATAATGTTTATGCAGACATGCCTCCGGTGAAACAAACAAAGAATCGATCTGCAGGATCGACTCGGTGGTGTAAGTGTCCCTAAAGCAAGCTCCTCCTGTTTCATGGCTAGAGCTGCCAGTAAAAACACTGCTCTCTGTATCTGAACAATGACAATGACAAATCAATAAAGATATGCAAAGCCCTTTGCAGCTCGACAGTGTGCATGTGAAGGTCGGCGCTTGGCCACTCAAACATGCTGATTAGGATTTGAAATGAATATACCAGACTTGCATCAAAAGAGGTGGAATTTGATTGAATAAAAAGGACGACCGGCTGCTCGGGGGTCCGAATTCAAAGCTGTCCAGGTGGCACTGGAGTGACTCACTGCTGGAGCCTTATCATAGAGAGCCAATGCTTTCTCACCGCCTTGATAAGCAACATCAACATGTTAACAGAATAAAACACGCTGCTGTGTACTTTGTCAGACATACTGGATGTCACATGACAGCTGACATCTTTTTAAGGTAACAAAGGAAAGTGCAACATATAGTACAACATGCAGTCATTTCTAGAGTCAGCTCTACCTGGAAAACTTCAGTTGGGGGACAGCTGCTGTCTGTTTAAACCATGCTAGATGTATACATAGCTCACGATTGTCATTGGCACAGCAAAACAAGGGCCCCTCACATGACCTCTCTCTGATGTCTGAAGATTCTCAGTCCAGGTCATAGTTATCCATAGTTAATTATCAAGGAAGGTTAAAATAAAGAGCAGTGGACCTGGCTGAAGATACCTGCGTGTGCCTGTCATGCAAGAGGCTTCCTCCAGTTGCCCTTGAGTTTAACCCACTGTGGATCTCAGTACTAATGTTTGGGGGCGTTATGGTTTACCAGTTAGATATGGCAGCACAGAGCCATGAGTGGTGGATGGACTGAAACTGTGTGCAGACCCTGTTTAAGCGCAGCTGTGTATTTTTTTGGAAACACAAACAATCAAACATATTGAAATATTGCTGGAGGAAATATCCACTTCCTTAGTAAGTACAACTTGTGAATGAGCATGACTGCACTGCTGGCTATAATGGTGTAATTAATATCGTTACTGATAAATTCCACTTTTTAACAGAGAACAGTGGAGGATGAGGATTAATGAAGGATTCCTGACACAGTGTTTCCCATTAATAACCAAGACTACGGCGGTCCGCCAAAGCCTAAGTTGTTCCGCCACGGTTTCAAAATGAACTGAAAATATTTTTACATTTCTTATAATAACATTAAAGACCTCTAACTTTGCGCCGCTGCTGTAAGCTCACACGCTCACAAACTTTGGTATCTGACTCTTGAGGACACATCATTTGAGGTCAGTACAGTAATGTTGGCTAAGGGTTTGAACGTAGACTGTATAAAACAGCTTTGTCTGTATAGTCTAGCTAGCCGCACCTAAATTTTAATTGCACCACTTACATAATAACTTACTAATAATCAAGATGTGTTGGATTGGTGAATGTAACGTGAGGATACTTTGATTTTTGGGTTGCTGGAAAAAACATTAAATACATTTGTTAACTTTTTTTTGCTTTGTCATGACCATTTATATCTATACAATGTTTACAAGAGCGCAAAGTTCTCCCCAAGAGGATTCGAGGTCCACCCACCACAGTCTCACAAAATCCTGTGGGAAACAGTGCTGACTGTCATGTGTATTTTATTTTCTTACTGACCATTTGCCAAAATATGAATGCCATCAATTTACAGCGATTATTATAACCAAAGAGCATAATTTGCCTTTTAATGTTTTATGATGCTTCATGAATGAAGAAATAAATAACATACAAGAACTCTTTGGCTCCTGACGTTCATGATAATCCCTGAAGTTTTGTCTCTGGTAATTGCCACTGATGTCTCCATAGCATTTCAAACATGATGAAATTCCTTTTGCAAGATAAACTCTGGTCCTAGAGTTGAAACCTGTTATGTGTTACTGCCAAATGAGTTTGGTTTTGGATTAGGTCCAATTTACACTCATTCTAATTGGGTCAGGTAGGGTGTCAGTTTTGTGTCAATATGTCTAATACCCAAATGGATCCAATTAAATTTGGACTGGGATGCAGTGTATGCTGTTAAATGACATTTATGTTTTTGATTGTGATGTTGGCAAGAACATTGCTGCCTCAATTTAGTGCCAAGCCCTTTGTTTCATTCTCATCTGAAACCTATCCATCAAAAGTAAGAGTGCCAAAAGCACAACATGCATCACATGATGTGTATTAGTGATTCCTTGTGCAGATAGTGAACAGTTATAACTCAACTTGAAATGATCATTTTTGATTTATTTATTGTATTCATAACTCAGCTGCACAGCTGTAGTTAGAAACATATAACACTAGAAATAACATCTGCATAACACAAATACAAAGGTGGGGTGACTAAACTTAGATGTTCCAAGTCTTTACAGTACAAAACAGGCTAAAAATGAAAAAATTAATGAGAAAGTGCCATTTCAGGGCACTTTAAAGATGCTCCCCTTAAAGATTATTATTATTATTGTGCTGCAGCAGTAAACAGAAATGTTTTACCTGTCAAACTCTTAAAACACAACAAGTATAACATTTGTTGAACTACCTCTTGTTGAATTGCTATGAGCTTTAATCAGTAAAAGCATTTCTATAAATACGCTGGCACTGTTTTTTCAGAGCGTGACTGATGAATTGTCTGGGCCAAGAGACTGCATCAGCAGATATTAGCCTCAGTATTCTAGAATCACTTGGGCGACAGTTCGTTGTACTTTTCTGGGCGTCAGCCTTTGGGCAGTGGGCGTGTAGCCCTCAGCCAATAGCAGAGCGCAGGGTTTAAGGTTGGGACTTGGCTGCATTAACACAAAATCCTGCAATGTGGCTTCTCCCCGCAGGGTTGTGCGCAGGTGTGGCCGCGTTTATTTGTGTTTTAGAACGTTATTGCTGAGAAACAATCAGAAAATTTTATTTTATTTCAGAGTCACTGCTTTGTTCCCTCTCGTCATTCACTCTCTAGCTCTCTCTCAGTTGTTGAGCCAGGAAGGAAGGGCCAATGCTGTGCTTACAAGCAGCAACTCACAGATCCTACTCATTCTGCCAATAAAATTGCCTTTTTAAAAATATTATTTTTCAGTATATCTTTAGATGTAGGTATCTGTCTGGAAGAGGCGTTTCTGTGTCAGTGTTGTCGTCGCTACCAGCTACAGGTGCGCAGGAAGCTGCAGTGATGTTGCAGTAACCCCACAATCATCATGAACAACTAATCTGTGTTGAAATCATAAAAAGCCCAGTCTGTGTGAGCTCCTACACACACACACACCCACACACACAAAGTCAGCGGACAGCGGCAGAGAGCTGGCGAGGTGTAACATGGGAGGGTGGTGATAAAGGAGAACTACGCTCGTTACTGTAATTAAGTAAAAGAAAACCTTGTACATGTAGAAAGCATAGCATTTATAGAGTAAAGGGACTTGCTGCTGGAAACATTACTGTGGCTACACTAGAAACAACATTTAGTTATTTTGAAAATATTCAATTCTGATTGTTTTAAACTTTTTAAAAAATCTATTAGACTACATTACACTTTTAGTAATGAAAGAGAACCATAGGGAGTATTGATAGCAATGAGAGTTGTAGTATTGATAAAATCCTAACGATACCCATCCCTAAACACAACTACAATTTGTCAAAAAACGTTTCCCTGGGACCCACTCAAATGATCTTCGGGCCCCGGGGACTCACAACATTGAAAAACTATTAGCATCACTGAAGCTGTCGAGAAACTCATCAAAATCGCTGGAGGTGGTTAACTTTCTAATTTCCACAAACACTGGTGGCATCTTTGACATATCTAGTCTAGTTAATTATATATATTAAATATAGTTTATACTTAAATTGATAATTCTTGTCTTTATTGTTGCTGGTGAAGAGAAGAGAGGAGAGGACAGGTGAGCCGGTGAGTAGAGGAGACAACATGAGAGCAGAAGAGAATAGTAGGAGAGCATGTTTTTGGAAGCTAAAAAAGCAACATCATCGAGAAAATAAATGAGGAGATCTCTGCAATCATGTCGTTTTAATTACCTTTATAAGACATTTTTATGTAGCTCTCATGACATTATCAAATAACCCCCAACACCCGGAATCTCACCCTTAGTAAAATGTGGATGTTTCCATCACTGGGTAGTTACTGGTGGGCATGAATATTGATATGTTTCACCGCTCATACAAAGGTGTCATGAGGACCAGGGACCAAAACGCTGATCTTCCAATTAGCAGGTGACCCGCTCAACCTCCTGAGTCATAGCCGCCCCTAATTAACATTTAAAGTTAGTCCTGGTCTTAAAGATAACCCTGTTTTCAACTGGCCGGTCGGCCTTCCCACGTCAGGGAGTTTCAGCCGCCAATCGTCAGCTCATCCAGCTGTTTGCGTGAGCTGAAGAAGACGCTGTGATTTACCCTGAGCAGTCCGCCTCTGTGCTTCTCGGGATTCTGTTAGCGCGTTTGTTATAGTTAGCCTTAAGTTTAGCTTTGGATGTGTGTGTTATTAGTATGTTAGCTTGAGTGAGGACCTAGTTTAGCAATTTTGGGAGCTGGGCAATAGCTTTAGGTTAATCCTTCTGGTTTCAAAAATGATTTATTCCCGCACCACATCTAGTGTTTGGCTGTTTACTGAAAGACAAGTTTATGGGTGGCTATCACTGTGTATTTTGTTTGACAGGTAACTTTATGGATTGTTGATTTTGTTCTTTTCAGTTGTTGCAGCTAGTAAGATGATGGGGTTATTCGGCTAAAAAGGTGGGCTTCTTTGTTGATTTTTTTTTATCTTGGTTCCATTTTGATTTTCATTGTGCTGTATGTTACCTGAACTTTAAAGAAAAGTCATTATTATAAGTAATTATTTATTATTTTTGCCACTTGACAATAAAAGGTCATACCTGCCTGATTCTATCAGCAATATGCTGCTTCCTTCATCCCTAGAGAACTACTGGTTGTAACAATTCTGCCATTATAAACATTTTTATTTTCAATATGTTCAAATGACATAATTCACCTCTAAATTAACTCTACAAGTCAAATTTTGCAATCTTACTTTCAGGTTTAGATTACAAATTGATAACTTGATAATAGAAAAAAACATTCAATTCACATTCAATTACATGAACATTTTTTCTCACTGGAGGTTTCTCAAACATTAAATGGAAAATAAAAATGTACTTTAAAAATTTTTAATACATCATGTGCACAGATATGGAAATTCAATTCAATCATTTTATGTTGGCAGCTAAATATTTCCATTAAATTGACGCTGTTTGACTTCTGTAAAAGCAGATATCACAAAATATCCATGCTGCATTTCTTTTGAGACAAAACTACAAAAAATAGTAGAAATTAAACTTTATTCAGTGGTAAAATCATAGTTAAGGGATTATATCAGGTGTAAATCCTAATTGATGTGCATAGAAAATTATCAGAGCTTGTGTAGCACCTCTCTAGTTTTTTAGACTATTTAAAGTGTTTTATACTACATCACATTCACATCCTGTGGTGCCTCTGCCATCTGAAACAGATATACACATTCATTCACATTCATACTACAAGGCAGAAAGTTGCGGTTCAGTATCTTGCCCAAGGATACTTTGAGATGGAGACTGAAACAAATGGCAACCAATGGATGCCTGGGGATACAGTAGGTAGGACAAACCATTTCACATCTAAATCTAAAAGTTGTAAAACACTCTTATTTTTTGGTAAAGAGTTGGCAGTTATATACAGTTAATCACCCACTAATCAGAAGACCGGCAGTTCGATCCCCAACTCCTCCATGTTGAAGCATCCTTGGGCAAGATCCTGAACCACAAATTATCCAACGAAGGTAGAGGTCAAGGGCAACTGGACTTGGTAGAAGAAACTGGAAGACGTTTCGTCCCTCATCAAAGGGACTTCTTCAGTTCTGACTGACTGGTAAGGAAACTGGTGAGGGAACTCAGCTATTTAGGAAAGCCATTTACCAGTCAGTGAACTGAAGGAGTCTCTGGGATGAAGGACGAAACGTCTTCCAGTTTCTTCTACCAAGTCCAGTTGCCCTAGACCTCTACCTTCGTTGGATAACTATGACCTGGATGACTGAGAACCTTCACAGACATCTGAACCTCAAGTTGCTTCCAATTTGTATGATAGCCTCTGCAATCAGCCTCTGAATAGGGTGAATGTTAAATGGACTGTAACACGCTTTGGTATGGTCGGAAGAGTAAAAAGGTGCTATACATGTACCGTCCATTTATCATTGACACGCATATTCCTAGCTTGTACAAACCCCTCCACTTCCCCATCAGACCACGCATCTCCTGTCTAGTTACACCCAGCTGATAAGTCTCAACTCATCATTAAAAAGTGTTCGAGTGTGGACAGATGAGGCTACAGCTGCTCTAAAGGACTATTTTGAGTGCAAAGACTGGGACATATATAGGCCCGCATCAATGTTGAGAAATATACATCATCAGTGACATCATACATCATCAAATATGTTGATGATTTGGTGATCACTAAAAACAATAACATCATTCCCCAAAGAAACAGTCTGGAATGGAGAAGTGATGGCTCTTTACAGAGCCAGAATAGCTGCTTTATAGTCAGGGGAGAAGGAAGCATACAACACCACCAGAGTGAGACTGAAAGCTGGCATCAAGGAGGTGAAGACATTAGCAGAGACTGGAGAGAGACCTCAACACCATCAACACCAAAGACATGTGGCAGGCCATCAAAACATCACAGGCTAAACACCTTTTATGCTGCTTTGATCTCCTCAACAAAGAGTCAGATGTAAAGTCTACTCCACCTCCAGAGGACCGGCCACTGTCAGTATCCACAGCAGATGTATGGAGAGTCCTGCTGAGAGTGAATCTGAGTAAATCAGCTGGGCCTGATAACATCGCTGGCCGTGTACTAAAATCCTGAACCAATCAGCTAGTTTATGTTGTTACTGACATTTTCAACATCTCACTGTCTCAGCAGAGGGTTCCCACCTGCTTCAAGACAGCCACCATCGTTCCTGTACCTAAAAAGTCTGCAGTGTCAAGTCTGAACGACTAACACCCTGTGACTTTGAGAAACTGGTTCTTCAGCACATAAAGAACAACATCCCAGCCAGTCTGGACCCTCACCAGTTTGCTTTCAGAACCAACAGATCCACAGAGGATACCATCTCCACTGCCCTCCACTCAGCCCTCACACACCTCTCCATCAGAAAGCTGTTTGTGGATTTCAATTACAGTACAATCTGCTCCATAAACTGATTTAGCACTCTAGGTTTGAGTACCACACTCTAGACAACTCGATATTGGACTTCGCCACAAACAGACGAAGTGCCCAACGCTGTTATAAAACCATGTGTTGTAAAATAATAAGTAAATCTACCTTGTACATTTTATGTTATGCAGCCATTCACGTGTCTACTTTAGGATTTGGACTTGGAAATGCAGTTTGAATTAGATTTAGGTTAAGGTGCAGTTTAGAGTTGGTTTCAGATGTAGGACTTTAAGTTAAGACATGACTGACATCAACGAATGTCCTCATAAGAAAGAAAGTGATCATAGGATGACAATCCTTATTAAAGGAGTGTGCTAGTAAGCAGCACTTAAACAAGAGCGGCAGAAGATATACAACTTCCTACAGACTCACTGATGCCTGTTGATTCATACTTACAGTGTAATTATAATTGGCCACAGTCACTGGCTGCCCATCTTCAGTGTAGTAGGTCTCTGTAAAGTCCGGGCCTAAAAGCTCTCTGGGATAGAAAAAGAGAAAAGGGGAGAAAAGGGTGATTAGATAAGATTTATTTGAATGATCCCTCTGTAATTTAGGTCTCCGCAACAACAGCAGGTGGAGGAGAGCAAAGTAAAATACAGTCTGAGGCTATAACCACATAGAACACATTTTTGCCTTCTTCTGATAACTTTAATTGACCATTTTACACAATGCTTTTTCCAGTAACCTTGTGTTTATCCATTTGGAACATCTTGCTTTTGCTGTCCGGTGGGTGAAAGTACTATTATGTAGTAACCAAATGAAGAAAATAAAGTGCCACGTTGGCAGTAATTCTTTCTGCTCAATCCTGATCCGTCCTTCACATAATGAAATAACAAATAGCATCAGACTGGGAGTACTTTGACAAAAAGGTAGGAGTTTTTTTGTTAGTCGGTTAATGGTATTAGCTGATGACATTAGCTAATGACATTAGCTAGATGAGCTAAATGATGGTAGCATCACACCGGAAATTTCCTAAGCTGCTTCTTGTGCAGAACCCATGGCAGAACACTGACGGTTTCAATGTTACATAGTGTGTCATGTGAGTTTAGTAAAGTTAAATAGGGGATATTATGCAAATGCAATGTACCACAATTTAACTGCCACATTACTAAGTTAAAGACAAATCTCTCAATGACTTAAGATCTTCATTTATTCCTTATTTCTTGCCACTAGACATTTTATATTTTAATCCATATACCCATAGAATAAATATTATTTAAAAGCACTTCAAGATCAATTCAAAATTTAATCATTGATTTAGAGTACCGCTGCCTTTTACAAGATGACAGATTCAAGCATGTTGTTTGGAATGCGGGCATTCATCAAGCTGAAAGAGCCTCATAAAAAGATGCTACAGATTACATTATGGGAAAAGTAGGATCCAGCATTTTAGAAATTTGCACCATACTAGGGGTGAAGGTTCTTTTTTTCCTCCCTTATGAATCCACAACCTTATGAGAGTGCAGTATTAAATTGCAGGATTTTAAAGGGGTAACCTTTAAAATGTTATGAGTTAACTTCAGACAGAGTACGGGGGCAATTTTAAACCGTAAATCTCACATAATAATAAACTACCTTGTACATCAAATATTATTCTATTAATTATACAGACTCTAGCAGGCAGACATGTCAGCATGGATGGGTAGTCAGTGACAAGAAATCCACACAGAGCGCTCTACTTTGTGGTGGCGCAACAAACAGTGCTCTGACCTTGAATGTCTCTTTCCACATCTATGTAGCGTGGAGCATAATGTAGACAGGTGGGAGGTTCATTCAAATGAAACAGTATTTTGTAAAATGTGTTTTAGATGTTGCACTGATAATAGAATAGTTTCCGCTGCAAAGTCTGTCAGCTGCTTCCTTGTCTCCTTACTTGTTTTTCGATAAGAGCAAACTCAATTCTTAGATCAAATGTGCAGAAACAACAGAATAATGCTTAAAATCTAAATCTACTATTTCAAATAAACACTTTCCAACCAATAAATGTTTTAACTGGCAGAAAAACAATGTTTTATTTGACTGAATGGGTGGTGATTGGGCAGTGGATAAGACACATGCCTTTGGTGTTAGAGACCCGGGTTAAATTCCCCACTGTGACACATCAACCAGTGTGTCCCTGAGCAAGACACTTAACCCCTAGTTGCTCCAGAGGCGTGCGACCTCTGACCTGCTTAGCAATTGTAAGTCGCTTTGGACTGAGCGTCAGCTAAATGAATAAATGTAAATGATTAAAGCAGGAATGTGAGTGAAGCTTTGTGCATTTTTCTATAACTGAATGCAGCCGCAATAGAGTTTATTTAAATTTTCTCCTTCAGTTCATTAAATCCTTGCAGATATCTGAAGGCAGCAGCAGATATAGGTTGAAAAATCTGCCACATCTGATTGGAGATGTGCTTCACCAGAGCGCAGTGCCATTATGCACCGCTTTCCCTTGTGAAAACACACGCAAAAATACTCCATAATAACCACACACATCAGTTATAACTTGTTGTAACTTGTCATTAGAGCATCATTATTCTTTTGAGAGACATCAGATTAGCGGAGCTCAGTTTTATTCTTGAAGTGCATTTGGTGCAAACGCTGCTGTGTCACACTGTAAGATTGGATGTAACCACTTACATCAACCGCCTAAATGTAAATAACTCCTGTTTTGCTTAATTGGCTCTCTGTGCAATAAATTCAACTGATGGATTACACGATTGAGAAATTACTACAACCACTTGGGCTCAAAAACATTTGTGAGTACAGACATGCCATCTCTATAAATTACCATGAAAGCTCAGTGTAATGACAGTGAGAGGTTCTTCTATCTCATACTACCCTTTCATACTGAACCTCTGCTTTGAAGAAAGTGCAAAGTCAGACAAAGCTTCAATGATATTCATAGCTTCTATCTTTGCTTGCTGACATCCCTGTGTGATTTATATGATATTGCCTAGCTTGATTGCAAAAAGCATAATCTCCTCCAAAATGAAATGTTGGATCAGCGGGACTGGAGTCTTTCATGTAGATGGAGCCGGGCATTGATAACACAAAGAGACAGAGAAGGAAAAAAATATCCGATGCCTTTATTGGGATTGTATCAAATTTGCTTCATCTGTTAGTTACTTATCTCATGCAAATTCTTATCTGGTGCAACCAAACTTTTCTTTATCTGCACTTTTGTTACTGCTCTGCTGAAAGACAGCTTGCAGAGTGCTACAAAAGAAAAAGGAGAATTGTTTGGTGTCTCCTAAAAGGTCACCTTACAACAAAAATGCATTGTTTCCATTTTAGCCTGTAAGAGGAAAAGGTGACATTTGACACGTCTGGAGACGAAGGAGTTGGTTGTCAAATGCCAAGGTGTCCCTGGACGAAGGCTTCAGTGTTTCAGATGTATGGATCAGCGGTACCATGAGGACTTCTGGCCTTATTCTGCCTCTGTGTGTGGCTGAATAACTGACCAGGCAGGAGACGTACTCTGGCAGCAGATCCCTGAGCACAAATGCGCAAATGGAAGACGGACATGAAAAGATGAGCCCAATCTCCATTTGGTCCTGGGGGCCCTATTGTATTATTCATTCAGGGGGATTGTAATGGAACATAATCCAGCTTTCTCACCCCTTTTACTGCAGACAATTTGCCCTGCAATATAAAAAGACTGTCTTACGTGGCAGTCCTTTAATGTTAATTCGATTGAAGCTGGTGCACAGACAGCAGTGTGTGAAATTCAACTCCATCTTATTCAGGACAGTATTTACACAGCATTTTCATCAAAGGGGGAAAGAGGAAAAAGCTGATTGCTTTTCATGGCAGCTGACAGAGACAAAGATCACAGTAAAACATCTCAGATGGCTTCATTAAAAACTGGCTAAGGGTGTGACTAGCTCCAGAAAAACCTTGAAGCTTAGCAAACACTGGAAAAATGTTCACCTACAGTGATCGCCTGCTGCATGTGAAAAATGACCTTTCACGCTCCTGGAGACAACACAACAGGCATTGATCAGTGTAGAGGTCTGCAACTCTAGCAAGCCAAGCCAAGGCTAAAGATGACATGCTAGCTTTAAGCCAATCATTACCTGCATGCTGCAGGTTTAAAGTCTTGATACAGTATTATGTTTACAATAAACATTAATTATTACTGTTCAAGTCTAACTGAAACAATACATTTATGCATATTACATTATAATATATTGATTATACTGAATCTCATATTTTATCTTTGTGTTGTTCAACTTACATTCACTGGACGTGCAAAACAGCAACATCAAGCCACTAGCTAGCTGAAACTCAGTAGTTAAAAAGGCAATAGAACTTTTAATCATCGCCAGTTCATCAGGTTCTGGAGCTTCTGCTCTTTGAGGATGTAGTCTAATGATGAAGCTATGACCGCACTGAGCTAACCAAAGTATTTGCTAATCCTAATTATTTATCTGATGTGATTTATTTGAAGGATTCCAAGTAACTTCACTGACAATTATGCAAAAAAACCTCAGTGCACAGGAAATGTGTATGGCAAGTAAAACAGGTCAAAATTGCACCAGGAGGTCAGTCTGTAAACTGGGCAATCAAGTTACTGTCAGCCTTTCTTCTTCCTCTAAAAATGGCTAACTAACCTGGGGGTTTGTTTATAACCTGTCCGTGTCAGACTCATGTTGTTGTGCTTCGATCTCATTAATTAAATTGGTGACAAAGTAATTAGGCAATGTCATCATTACTGGTGGAACTATCTGCAGCAACTCGCAACAAGTTTAGATGTGATGAATCAGCCCGATGTAGCCGCATCATTTAAGACAGTCTCTCCACAAAGGCACGCAGACACAAAAAGTGATGCATGTGGTAGTGTGACGGTTGGGAAAAAGAAGTTTGAGCAAAATGGTCAAATCCTGCATACTGTCACATCTGTGGAAACATGGCCAGAGTATGATGGGCATGATTGTCAGATTATCCATTTCAGAAAGTTAGTTAAATTGTCGGACATAACTACCCACATTTCACAAGTGGAAAAAAAGGTTTCTGACACTGTTAGACCATCAGACAGTACCTTGTCTGAAGAATACTGAAACCTTCAGTCACTGTACAAGAAGGGCATTACCACTCTTGTTGTCCTTGTTTGTCGAAATGTGTCAGCCTAAGGACTAAAACTGTAAAAAGCCTTAGTATCGAGTCATTTCTTATGCTTTTTGAATGCTTCTGTCACGTACTGTGATCACTGTCTGTGCCGGGCCTGAAGGAAAGAGGTCAGGTGCTCATCAGCGTTGATGGTTCATGGATTTGATTTGTGGGAAAGACTGTGTGTTTCCAGTCGTGCTGACCAACTCCATTTCTGTTTTTTATACTTCACTTCAAAACAAATGACCTTTGATGGAAATGAGATAGAGTGTGGAGATGACAGTGACAGATTATATTTTGTATTGATCGTGGCTATAGTGGCTCTGTGACTTTGAAGCGTCACATTGCTTAAATGAATAAAACAGTCTTGCGAAGCTTTTCCTCAAACAAAAATGCCAATTACAGTCGGCATCAAGTCCAGAAAATGTGATGATTTCATGAAGTTTACGAACATTAAGTCATTCTTGTGGTTGATTCTTCTTCATTTTCTCTTCTAGATGCAACCCCCCCACCCCTATAAGGGAGGAAGTGCGCAGATGTCACTGTCACATACTGTGTTAAGCACTGTGGTCGACCATGAATGCTCATTAAAAAAGTGCCAGTGGATGTGGAACAACTCATCAGCAGCCTTGATACTGAATAATTACACAAACACACCCAGCCTTTTTCTCTCCCTCAGAGCATCAGCTGTAAAGCCACACAGTGTAGCTGGGGTCAAACTGCTGTGCTACTTCCAAGAATAAAAGTAATGGGCTCTCTTCGAGGCAGAAGAAAAGCAGACAGGCAGCCTGGCTTTGGTGCGCTGATAAAATTTGCTCTAATGAGCAGGCCGAGAGGATAAACAGCTGGACACTCTGTGTGTGTGTTGATGTACTGTAGAGGTACTGTGTTTTTATACCCAAGATCTTTTCTCCTTTTGGGTTCTGATTGGCCACCAAAGCTTCTATATCTTTTTTAAGCAAGTTATACGGCAAGACACAAGGGGAAGGGGAAAGAGAAGAAGATACGAGCAATAGAGGTATGATGAGTGAAAGGAGGGATGTTATTGTTAGAGGTCTGTGAAAAACCTATGGAGGGGGCTGTTTCTCACATCTTGTGCTACAGAGATGTTGCCGCATTAATCCCCCACACTGCTGTTTTCCAACAGGAACAACAACTACAGGCACATTTAAGGTTTGGTTATGCTTTGATGAATCATTATTCATTGAATCTACACAGTATCGGAAAATAGTAACAACAATTATTCATTAAAATAGTCCAATGTGTGGTCCTCCAATTGTTTGTTTTCTCCAAAGAACAATGACATAAACAAAGAAAAGGAGACAACCCATACATTTCAGAAAAGAACTAGAACAAGCAGAGGTTTGGCAATTTTCCTTAAATAGATTTATGTAACTTTTGAACTAAAAATAGCACAATCCTCTTCTTACAATTTCAAAAGTGAATTCAAAAGCCATAAACATATTTTTTTCTCAATTCAATACTGGCTGCTACAGCTTCACTTGGTCTATTTGTTTTAGCATCTACCATAACCCAGTAATTGTCACTTGTGGCCATAGTAGCCACTGTTTTGCAAATATTGCATTGTCTCACATTAAACAATAAGAAGATGATTATTAAAATTGCTGCTGATTATTTTTTCTGCCCATTGACTGATTAGGTTTGTCTTTGTTTTTACTGTCTAATATGTGGCCTTGATAAAACTGCTGGCTTGGGACACTAACCCTGTCCAGTTGTTTGTATATGCTAGTTATGAGCTGCCACCTCGTAAAGTGGCATTAAGGCTCAGTATCAAATCCAGTACCTTTATGGCACTGACCCATATGCTTTGGTACAAACAAATATTGAAAACTGGACTGTCATTAAGTTAACCAATACTTATGGAGGTCATTAACTTTTAACCTGCTTTTAGATTATTAAGTAAAAACCTGTATTTTGAGGAAAAACACGTTTATGTTTTGGCAAATTCTTGTTAACTTTCAGGCTAAGACCAGTTAAGCTCTTCTCTCAGCCGTACCATTTAATTCCCTGAAATTTATGTTTAATTGTTTCCTTAATTTTATTTTTCTTGCACAGTAATCAAAAGGAACCTATGAACAGTGTTGATGAAAGCAGCAGTTTCGATAAAATCATAATGCTACCAATTCAGCAATGAAGCTGGTATCATTAGACCATTACCACAGCCAAAACTACATTACAAAGGTAATAAAAACTTTTTTTTTTCTTTCTTAACATGCTGACCAAGTATAACTCGCTCTATAAAAAGTGATTGCCTGTTGTGTGTTTATTTAGTGTGTTCTCATTTGAAACCGACAGGATGGGTGGAACACCACAAATCCTGCAGAAGATGGACCCACATGTCAACAACACACAGACCTCACCTTTGTGCATCGAAAATGTGAGATAAACAGACTTCTACCATCACCAGACAAACATGAGCAAACACACACAAATGCATCCAGTGTTACAGCGGACTAAACAAACACATCATGTGAAAATGACTAATAGCTAATCACTAAAACATTCTGCTGTCTGAGAGGCTCTTATTTAACAGCCACGCAGTCATAAGGGCTGCTGGGACTAACAGGGAATACCAGAGTCAGTGAATGGCTCCATTGAAGTAAAGCACTTCATTATTGTACTGAGTTGCTAAAAGGAACTATGCCATGCTAAATACTGAATACAGTAAGTACTTGAGGTGTAGTTGCTCTGAAATAAGGCTTTGTTGAGTGTTACTGACAACACAGGCATGCTGCCGTTAAAGCTAGGTTTTTGTTGAGACCTCATGAGGCGTGCAAGATGCTGCATCCATAGTCTTCCACTATGACAAATATAAAGCCAGCAATCGGTGCACCAGACACTTATTCTCATTTCCACATCTGTTTGGCTGCATCAACAGAGTGAAATAGGACTGGAAACGGTAACTAGATCAGGCATATCCTGATAAGTTGATGCACTTTAGCACGCAACATCAAAACACAGCTGATTCGTTCGTAAAACAGAAAATAATGGGTGTGGCATTATGCATTATGCTTAGCAGTAGTGGGGCTTATATTGTTTATTCTGTCTTAAGGGAATCAGAGAAAAACCGAGGACATAGAATCAAATGACGTGGGGTTTTGGGAGCATGACTGGCAGACAGACTTTAAATATTAAGGCAAACTGACCACTTGATCATGGGATTTCCTGTGAGCGGGCTACAATGGTATTTTGTTTTAAGGGTGGAGCATGAGCAAAACCAACAAGGTGTCCAAATTGAAGTAGTAGTAAATCATATTTTCCCTATATAAAAATTTTCATTTAAAAGCGTGACAGTGACTACACGAGTGATTAGCTAAGCCCTACACTGGACTGGACAAGGTGGATTCCAGTCATGACACCATAAATATTTGGTATAGAGATGGATCCTCACAATACTTTCCAGCAAAACATTTACCATTAGAGTTATGAGATTTAAACTAAACACCCAAGGGTGGAGTGGGTCTCACTTTGAGCCCAGACAAGAGTGGTTCACCTCAATCAGGAAGAGGTTACAATAAAACCCTCTAATTTTGACACAGCTCCAAAATGTAAAATCACACTGAAGTACCAACTAAAACACTCTCTAAAATCTAAAAACCCTACACGGACTCTTAAATCAGACAATCTGTAAGAAAATATATATTCAAAGTCAAATATTGACTTTTATTTGTCTCTCCGCTCTCTTTTCATTACTGCTGACATACCTGTGCAGCATGGAATGACAAACATCCAGCACACAGTGTACACAACAGAACTTACACCCACCAACACCTCTAAACCTGACTGACTTGACAGAGTGCCTCTTGTATGTTTAATCCAGACACCAACAGAAGTGCAAAAATGATAGTTTGTGTTTTTAGGGGGAGCTGCATGCTGAAACTATTTCATGGTGCCAGCTGCAGTGACTTCCTCGAGCCTCTTTACCACAGTGAGGTTGTTGGGTTTTTTTACCATCGAGCCTGTACAGAGACCAAAACCACTGTGATAAATTACCATTTCTACGTACTTGCTAACCTTGAGACCACAAAAACAGTTTGGACTTTAAAACCAAAGCTGGGGCCCAGGCACCCTCCCCAAGAAGGAGATCAGAGATGGTTTCCTAAATTCTGGTGACTGTTAAAGAATGAAAATAACAAAATACTAAATACACTGCAACAGCATTTTAATACTTTTAGTATTACCTTTAATTCACAAAAAAGAATACAGAATAGAATTCCCCCCTCTGGCATGAACTTGTGCTGCTCTGTGGCATTTCCAGGAATTCAAACAAAATTTACTTGATTTCTTTCTCTTAGTGCTCTCCATTTCTTTCTCCCTCTCTCACTCAACGGAGGACGAGGCGCGAGCAGCTGTCTTCAGCGTCACGTGCATGCCAAGAAATGACATTGTTGTCCAAGAGGAAAAAGCAGAATTTTAGAGTTGTAGGGATTATACATGCTGAGAAGTGCCAGAAACAGGTTGTGATAACAAAAACAGGTGTGACATTTTGTCATAAATTGGGACAAATATGGGAGAGTTCTAGTGAGTTGTATGTAGAAGCAACATTTTTGGACACTAATGGGATTATTACCTTGGTGGCGTTAATTGCATCATTGCTGTCAGACAATTGGTTGGTGGACAGTTTATTCTATCAGCGCAATGCACCAAGGCTTGGTTAGCGACCATCGGTTGTACACTACTTTTCAAAATGCATTCTGAGATACACTGAGTGGACTATATAGGGTATAATAACTCTTCCTATACATATGGACAGCACTACAAAAATGGCGTGCTCACTACACAGTCCACTATATAGTGAGTAGTAGGGGATTTCGGACACGACCATTGTCATATTTTAAAAACGTAACCAACAAGAAAGTTCGTTCAAAAAATGACTACTTGATTTTTCGTCCAATCATTGCTGTTCTACTAACCGCCTACTGACTGCTGAAGGAATTTCAACCAAATCGTAACGATCTGAAACAAGAAGTGAATTGCATTCAAAAACAGGACAGAAGAATCATAAGACAAGTCTTATGCAGGAACTGTTGCCAGTAAATCTTAAAATGCTGCTGCTAAGGCTTAAAGGAAGTGAGAACTGAAAGCTGAAGGCTGCTGTTTCTTCTTTTAGTCACAACCCGACTCCACTTGGTGTTGAGTTGCTGTTGTTAAATCTGCCTTGATGCTGATTTGCAGGAAGTGCCAAAGTGTTTGTTTGCATCTTTAATATTTCTGCTTTAGTGTTTTTAAGTGATACTTCTCTGAAACTCAGCAATGGAGTCAGTCTGTTTAAGGTGCGACCGTAGCTCATCAAGGATGAGGTTAACCACAAACCCTGACACGGTTTATGAAACCTGCAGTGTGAAACTGGTCTCAAGTTGTGATAGGTTGAGGCACATGTGCAGCTGCATCTACCTTTAACCTCAGATAATCTTAGTTTTTAAGTGCAAATGGAAAATCACCACTCAAACCCATACTGTATGTCATTATAGGGTGGAAATTATCTAATAATTTAATGCAGTTTATCAAAACTGAATCTGCTGTGAAAGACCGACATGCTTTATGCTTGAGAAACTGGATTTGACAAGTTTAGTGGATTACTTTCGCTCTCAAAAAACAATTAATATAATATAATAATAATAATATAATTTACTTTTTTTGCACTTAAAATGTTGATTCAACCTTTTTGTGAGAGGTAATGTGAAACATGCAGGCATAGTTTTCAATCAAGTGACATGCGTGGTGACCTGGAGGGCAAAACAACAAACTATCATTGTGACTCCCCTGTCGAGACGCCACAAAAGCAGTCAATTTGTGGGCAACGTATATATATATATATGTGTGTGTGTGTGTGTGTGTGTGTGTGTCACACACACATCCCGTAGATATAGTCGGGATCACCTCTATGCATAGTGGTGATACTCACAAACCTCTAGCTGTGCACCGCTATGTTAGAGTTCTCCCTGGAGAATGAGAGCTCAATAGCGGCTGTTTCCCACACATATACTAACCTATGTCTAAAACCTGGTATTGTGTTATAAGACGTGGTGGCCACTGTGGATTTCCTACAAGTAGAAACCAGGTAAAGCAACAGTGGACACATTAGTGCTGATGCCATTCGGTTCCACGTTGGTTTTGACCATTTCACAAGTTAGGTCATTAATAAGCCTGCATGTGGCGCACCGACGACGGTTTAACATTGTGATGTCTGCAGCATCAGCGATGGACGATGAGATCATCTATCAGCCAAACCCTGTTACATACACACATTACCATTTTCACACGATAGTAGAGCAGCTCTGAGATAAGGGTGAAATGTGTTGAACTGTGACCAAAAAAAAGTCTGTACTAAGCGTGATATATTACAGTGTCAAAATAAACTGCTTCTCTTGAGTCATATAATGAAGCACTGAGGGGGACAGGAATGTCTATTCCAAATTTCATGGCAATCCATCCAATAGTTGTCAAGTTCCAAACCAAAAACCATCATCCTCATTGAGGTACTGTGGGAAAAGTCATGGGATCACCAAAGTCCTCTGTGCAGCAGGAATGGTTGACAAATTTTGCTCCACTATATGTTGGAGAAGATGTGTTCAATTGAATTTTGCCATTTTTTGCCAGTTTAAAGAGACAAAATTGAGGTACTATTGGTGATAGTGAAGCACAGCGCAGTAAAAAAGAATTGCCTCTTTGTGTTTTTCATGAGCAGAGTTTGTCAGGCTGTTCAATTACTAAGCTGTTTTCTGCTGGGCCGGGGACTATAATAAATCTTTTTTTGTTGCTTCAACACAACACAAACTGAGCGCAAACACAGTCAAACCTGAAATTCACCTTAGTGAACTGACAATTAACCAGTAATTGCTCCCAAAAAATGTTGCTCTCCTCAAGGCCAATCAATAATAATAAAAAAAGAAAGCACCAAAATGTACTAGAGTGTAAATGGAGCCCAGTATCATTTCTTACCTTTATAACAAAATCATGACCAAAATAAGGTTAAGGTAACAATCTTCACTCCATGATTTTGCTGAATCGTTGACGTTGTAATGATGGGTCCATTTCTTGTCTTTTAGAAACAGGAACAAAGACAGATCCTTGTCCAACCAAGGGAGACAGAGAAAGCTGAACATGAGCTTCAGGAAGCATGTATTCACGTCATCCCTAGCTCTTCCTGTTTTTACATATCCTTTGGTTGAGTGTCTAGTAGTGTCTTCTTATTTAAATTTTTTGGTGATTCTATACTTTTCAGTGCAGCTGAGGCTTCAGAATTCTAAGACAGGACAACGGCTTGACAGAATTTTATCTTGTGTCTGTGAAAATTCTCGGTCATCCAGGTCAAAGTTATCCGAGGAAAGTTAAACTCAAACGTCTTCAAGTATCTTCAACCACATTCAGTTGCCTTTGATTTTAACCTTCCTTGGATGATTTTATCATTTGCTTTGGAGCTGCAGATTAGTTGTGGGGGTCTTTTCCTCCTGTGCCCTTTGTTTGGGTCATAGGGATTATGGGGAAGAAAAAAGAAAAGCAATGGTTTTGAAAATGGGTTTAGAAGTAGCCATATTTTCTAAATATCTTTTTCTTTATAACCCGAAACAAATTTTAAAGCCCATTTGGTCGTCCCATTAGACTCTCTGTATTATTATTCACCCTGCAGTGCCTTGGTAAGACTTCTGGCAACAGTGACATAGCTATTAGCCTCAGCTATTTCCTCAGCATAATTTTTATGTTCCTGTGGCAGTGTACGGTATTTAGGCTTTGCTGTTATGTTGTGGCTGTATGACAACAAAAATGTTAACAATGAAACCTCCTAACAACATTATCAAAATGAATGAAAATTGTTGACGAAGACTATGTGATATGGTCAAAATCTCCAGAACAAGAAGACCTCTTCTACATTGGCTTGTGATCAAGCCAATGTAGAAGAGGTTGTGTTTCTTCTTTAACAGTAAAATCAAAGCTTTTCTTGTCTGCTTTTATTGATAATCCATTATCCAGGCTGAGGACCCAGGCACATGGTAAACCCCAGTCCAGTTTTGTACAAGCCAATTTCCAATCCTTGAAAAAATAAGCTCGACAACATCAGGACCAGGATCAAGTTCCAGAGGGACATCAGAGCCTGTAACCCTCTCTTTCTGACCCACACTCTCCCTCCTATTTTCAACACATTACTTGTCCTGCTAGAGGGAATAGGACTCTGGACCACTATTACTGACCATTTAAGGATGGCTACAGGGCTATTTTTCAGCACCCTTTTGGGAAACAGGATCATGCCGCCATTTTCCTCATTCCAAAATACAAACAAAAGAGCCTAGCAGGAAGCCCCAGTGACGAGAGAGGTCCAATGCTGGTCTGACTAATCAGACATCATACTCCAGGAATTACATGTCAACATGTTTACGGAGGTTGCCCTGGGATTTATCTGCAAACTGGTGGATGACTCAGTGCCAACAGTCACAGTTAAGAAATATCAGAAACTGTGGGTGGACAAAACCATCCACTGAAAATGTGCACCGCTACACAGAACTCAACGGTGGCCTCTGGGAACATGGCTGATCCCTTTCTGGCAGACAAAGTTGATCAAGAAGTCTGCAGGACCAGATGGCATCCCCAGCTGCGTACTGAAGGCCTGCGCTGAACAACTAGCATCAGTGTTTATAGCCATCTTCAACCACTACCTGACCCAGTCTGTTATCCACACATCGCCCCAGTGCCCAAGATCTTTTGCCCTGTCAGCCTGAATGATAACTCCTCCCTAAATCTTACTCATCTGGACAACACAAAGGGGAATCATGTGAGAATGCTGAAGAAGGATTGATTACAGCGCAGCATTTAACACCATAGTCCCCACAAGATTCATCACCAAACTCATGCATCTAGGACTTCACACTACTTTGTGCAAATGGGTCCTGGACTTCCTGACAGGCTGACCACAGGCAGTCAGAATGGGCAGGCACACCTCATTACCCACGCTATGATGTTTTTCTAGCTCTTTTGCCATAACGGTGGAATTTTCACATACTAACATAGGACCAGTCTATGAGATGGGGCTCTCAAGCCCATTCTTTGAATATGTGATTTATTTTAGTATATTTTACTTCCACAATTGTTGTTCTCTGGAACAGGAAGTTGTATATCATGTTCTAATTTTTAGAGTGAGCAGATTCATAACTGAAGTGAGGCTGATTTCTATCAACAAGTCCTCCTTGATCAACAAAACAGCTAGTTTTGTTACCACCTTTCAAAGTTATTCATATGAATAGACCTGTTTTTCTGATGTGGCACCCCTTAATGTCAATATGACACTGGTTGCTGGTGCCTTCCAAAACCACTTCAAAAATCTCCCAAAAAAGATTCATTTGACTGACTTCTGATCTGCTATTTTTGAGGTTGAGGTTAGGAAGGAAATCGCTTGGTTAATGTTATGGAAAGATCCCGTTTATGATTAAAATAATTCAACACTGACTTTCCTGTCACAGAGATGTTTCTTCTTGGTCCCTACAGTAAGCCCAGGATACAGAGGACTGTAGAGTCTGTGTACAATTGGTGTTAACTTGCTTACAGCTAGCTCAACTAGCTTAATTTGTAGTCATAACAGCAGCTTTCTATGATGAAAATTTGCAATCGTTCTGATGCTCACTTAACAGTATAATGATACAACATGTTCTTATCTCAGTGCGTCATTACCAGCGCCTTCATACAGTGTGACAAAGACAATTATTTTACGCTAAAGGTACCCTTCAGCGTCAGTATGAAAACGCCATAGTTTGCTATGTCACAGAAACACGTCACGGCCGATGTGCTAGCGGGCAGGGTCAGTTGGTCGACATACATAAAGTCAGTGACTTAGGTTTAAGCACAAACATTTCTGAGGGTTATGGTAAACGTAAGTGGCTTCGGGGGCCTGTCAACACCTTTAACACAAACGTAGCAAGCTAGCACTTCTGGTCTCATACAGACACGTACGGGAGCATTTCACAGAGACGCACACTGCAACTAAGGGTAGCTAAAATATAAGAAAAAAAAACACTAAATTTGAAGAAAAAATTACTTAAAACAAAATAAATGAACTGTCCATACAGGGAGTTAATTTCACGTAACAAGAAATCTTAATATAAAATTGTTAAATCTTAAAATAAGTATTCAAAAGGGTTAATATAAGTAAAAAAAAGTCTGATTATTCGATTAAATGACTTGAAATCAAACTTCCTACAGCACAATAATAAGTGAAATATCTGAAATCTAAGCAAATAATTCTTATTAAAAATTGTATTCTTCATTTTAACAACTGTAAAAAAAGAAAAAAAAATCACAACTTTAAGTAAAATTCTACTCAGTTTTAGTGAAATATGAACTTAAAACCCGTCCTTATTCTTAGAATATATATCTTAACCGACTAAATCACAACCACGACAAGTGTCTCCCACAGATGCTAAAGGGTTCCTGTAATGTGAAATAACTGCGCTTTGTCAGTTTTTATAAAAGCGCAGAGAACGGTCTGGATGAGGCATTTATTTTATAATAATAAGCCCATGCCATTAAAAACTGGACTGTGAGGTATAATTCAGAGAAGCTCTAATATGACATCATATTGTTATAACACACATAATGTATAGGGTCAGCTGTATCAGGAGGTAGAGCGGTCATCCACTTATCAGGGGGTTGGTGGTTCGAGCATAGCCATTAGTGTCTAACTGTGTATTTCTCTTTCTGATGGCAGGTGGCACCTTAGCCTCTTCTCCATCCGTGTATGAGTGGTGAAAGTTAAATGTGATGTAGTGTAAAGTGCTTTGAGTGGTTGGAAAGAGAAGAAAGGTATATATACAAACCATTTACCAAATAAAACACACAATAAAACCAACAATTTCAGACTTACAATGACATGATAACATGACAATCTGATCTCAGTGTGTAAGAGAGCTGATTTTACTGTAATTAGTGCAGCTACATGAATAACAGCTGATTTTTGTCACATTTCTGTATAGAAGGTCTCATTGTGCTTCACTGTGATTGCACTCCTTAATGTCTTTTAGCTTTGTTGTAGAAACACTATTGGCACAGTTCCGGCAGCCCAGCCAGCTGTTGGTTGTGTCTACAAATCAGTAGAGACACCAGGAGGTAACAGGGAGGGGAGGGTGTGATAGAGACAGAGAAAATAACTTATTGCCCTACTGACAGAAAAAGACATAGACACAGAAAAGTGCTTCAAAACACACATTCACACAAGTATTGCCATCTGTTGTTAATCATCTCTGTGTCCATTTTCTCCCTCTCCCCTCCTTCTATTTACTCATCATTACTTACACATATACCGGCCCAAACTGGTTTAAGAGTAACTCCTCCTGCTGACTGTGTACATATAATCAGTCCACTTCAAACATCTGAAATAAAGAGGAGGGAGGTGAACAGTTTCCCTCCTGGTGACAAGAACCCGTAGACCTGCCTACCGGGACCTGAATTAAATAAAAGTTAATAAATTGTGTTTTTCTATAAGGGACTGAAAGTTATGGTATACAAACATTCCTATCAAAAGAACAGTGGCTCATTGCCTAAAGAGACCAAAACAGAAAAACAAATGAGTAATTGAACATTTGTGCATTTCTGAATTGAGCGTACTGTGCTGAGCCTCAAAGACAGGAACACGGGAGGGCTGAGAGAGGACATTCATCACGTCGGTAGGAAGGGCTGAGTGCTGGTGGGAGCGGGAACAGCGGTGATAAGGCAACAAAGAAATGAAAGCAGCCACGTTTCGGGTGCCCCAAACTACATCAAAACACAGCTAGACCTTTCATTTTGCACTGTATGGCGAACATAAATACTTTAATCGTAATTACAGTGTATATGGACCTGAGGTAGAGTTGAGCTAAGTTTAATGGCCTCAGGGAAAAGAAATCAATGGCAGAGCTGCAGTTAATGGAATTATGCAGCCCTCCCTGGTCCTCTAAGAGACATCTGGAAAAACAGTGCTAGCATCTGGGGCCCGATGAGGGGCAGTGATTACACAGTGCAGCAGACAACCAAACTCAATCAATGAAACACATGACTGCTACTAGACGAGAGGTAAGTGGCAGGGAGGAACGCCACATAATTACCCATCCTGCATTGTTTTGATGGTCTACGGTATGAAAGTTTCTTTGCTCCCTTGTTAAACAAAACTTTAAAGGCTATCTTATGTCAGATGTGTTTTCAGCTTTCTCTACTGCCCCAAATTGGGCATTTTATTGGTCTCAGATCTGATGGGTAATGTGATTTATGTTTGGCAGCAACACAATACCTTATCATTTTGCTTTATTTATTAAGGTCAGGTAGCTTCAGAGCCTGCTGACAAGCGCCTCCTCAAAAACGTACACATCTGGCCCATGGCTGCTATGCAGATACCACATGGAGACAACAAGAGCTTGTTAAGCACGGGCTGTTTGTGTTTTCTCCTACAAGTTTCTGATGCTACATGCATCATCAAGCAGGTTTAAAAAAGGCTGTTACCTTCTCCTTTTTAGTAACAGTAAATAGTTACTTGGATGTAACTCTAGTTCTATGTATGTGTGGAAAGTAAACAAAGTTACTGAGGAATATAATTAAAGCGTGATACAGCCTCATCATGCATGATGTATTTTCTGGGGCGGCTGTGGCTCAGGAGGTAGAGCGGGTTGGCCGTTAATGGGAAAGTTGGCGGTTCAATCCCACGCTCCTCCAGGCTGTGCGCTCCAAGTGTCCTTGGGCAAGACACTGAACCCCTAATTGCCCCTGGCGACTGTTTGGCCTGTGTATGAATGTGTGTGAATGTAAGTTTTCTGTTTGAGCACTTAGGCTCAGTGAGTGAATGTGTGTGTGTGGATGGTGAATGCAGATGTAGTGTAAAAGCGCTTTGAGTGGTCGAAAAGACTAGAAAGGTGCTATACAAGTACGGAACATTTACATTTTGGTGTTGCGGTAGGGATATTAATGGGTTAAATCCATAACTGAACCATAAATCAAACTCTATCCTGTAGATATCTATGATGAGACTATATTTAACCCCCCCCCCGCATCAAGCATATATCCAGCTTTACTTTTAAACAAGGACAAACGATCTGACAAGCACACTTCAGCTAACCTCAAGCTGACAACATGCCGTGGTCACATTCTTTAACTAGGACAACCAGGAACCTCTACGTTTGTCACACTGGCTCTAATTGGCCCCAACGCCTGTTCATGGCCCGTCACCCATCTGTGAAGTGTGCTGTCAGCTCCCTGAGCGCCTGTCACAGGATCAAGGTTAATGACTTCTGTTGAAAACAAAAGGAGCGATGATTGCTCGGGGCAAATACAGTATATGTTGGTGGCAGCAAAATCTGAGACTTTTTGACCCCTTTTTGCAAATGTGGATGCTGATGTTCACAATTTTAATATTTCATATTACATATCATATGTAGTTTAATTCAAGGTGCCGGTATGACTTAAAGAAATGGCATCAACTTATTGCCTGCTTCATAACCTTTGATATCTTCTTGATAAGCTATTGCATGAGACAGGAAGAACGCAAGTCTCTTAGCTTTCCATAGACTCTGTGAAGAGTCATGGCACACACTATACAGGCGTAGAAATAAGTGGTAAGTGAAGTAGCCAGGTTGTGTTCAAGACCACATGGCTGTAATATTGTATATATTGTAAATGTATAGCAAAACAGATGCGTGATCAAAGTGCTTTGCGGGACATCTTGACAGAACCAAATAACCATATGTCTACAATAGGAAAACATGAAAACGGCATAGTTAAGAAATGTACTTTAATGATCATGATGAAAAAAAACACGCAACAGATCACAGAGCCAAAGCTTCATTGATGATAGTTCCACACTTCCAACATGCTGCATTAGGACGTTTTAAAGGCCATGCTGAAGATGCAGAAAGGCTGTCTGAAGGAGTCAGTATGCTTAAAATGAACCACGTCTAAAGTGGGTGGCAACAAAAATTGTTGGATACAAGCAGGGGCACCAACACAGGGTCGGCTAGCAAAAACATTAACCTGGCTCAACTTCCCACAGTGCATTCTGTGGTATTTAGCGGCATCACTGGAATTAGCACAGAGGGAAATATCTAAAGAACATACAGTTATTCTATAGTACATTACATGAGAGAGGACGTTGTGTTTGGTGCTACCAGCTAAAGTCTTTGCAGAGTTTCATCTAACAGGACAGGCTTGTACAGAAATTGGATCTGGGAAATGCAGGGACATTGTGAAAGCTGAAATTTCAAATGAAAGAGACATCAAATAACTGTGACTCAGCTTTTCTAGCCTCAGTTCAAATAAACATTCAAGGTCATTTTCATAGCAACAAATTGCCTTGAATGCTAGCATGTTAAATGTCCACTAAGTGAATGGAATAAATACAGGAAAACTCACAGACAGACTCTGAAAGATACAGTTTCTCAAACTGAGAACAGCAACATCCTTGTAATTAAAACCTTCAAAAGGTTTGAATAAAGACTGTTAGAACTTGTCATGGTTTTAAGAACCTTCTGACTGTGTGTGTTTGCATTGTGCTGTATGATTTTTCTGTCTGAGGATGTGGAAAAGGTGTGTGAGGTGTGATTTGTGCTGGCGATCAGTCATCGTGGACTTTAGGCGTGAAGTGAAATGAGAGATGGCAACAAAGCCCTGCAGGACTGAGCCTTGGTCATGGTCTGTCTCAGACATTCAGTTTCAAGAAGGTCACACTTTGACAGATGAGGCTATGCTGTCTTTAGGGATACAAACACAATGGTGAACAAGACTGTACTGTCAGATGCTAGAGAGAGAATGTGTGTCTGTGCAGATACACAACTGTGCAGAAATGAGGAGTAAATATATAATGTTTCATGGGCGCGCAGCTGCTCTTAGAGCACTTCCTTAGCACATGCCAAACAGAAAACACTACAGGGTCTAGAGGGTCTGCAGGGTATACAGGCGTGGCAGGCCAAGGCTCACATCACCCAAACACCACCACCTGTTCTCTGTCTCGCTCTTTTTTCATATCTACTTCTCCTCTTCCACATCCTGACCTCCAGGACTAACTTTCACTGAAGGTTTATTCTGTTTCCTCTGAGCTTCTCCAACCCTCTGCGGTGTCTTTCCCACACTCCTCACAGCATCTGAAGGACAACTCATTTCCTGGCAATGACTCATACGTCACTCCCCCTTCCTCTTCTCTCATCCCCTTCATCCCTTCATCCTGCCAGCTGAAGCGGATCCAAAACGGAGTTGTTTTCTTGGGATTTTCTTCCGCAAAAAGGAGGCGGGCGCGGCTGGCTCGGAGCTGTCAGTCATCGTCTGAGCTGACATCCCGAGCTGGATTAGAGCAGATTAACAGAACAAAGCTCATTATTGATTTTAATCACTATTAAAGTGGAGACACTGTGGGGCTGCAGCCAAACTCAAAAGACTGGTTCCTGCAGAAAATCCATGCAGGAACTTGGATATTAAAAGCCTTTCTAGAGTGCTTCAAAAGTGCCGTTCCTTCTAAACTTGTCTTTGTGGAGTCAGACTCTCAGAGGACTCGAGTCCTAATTAACACCTTGTCAGGTCTGCCTGGAGTACAGCAATACATTTAGCTCAATGAGACACATTTGCAAGGATCCGCCTCATCATTATGTGCAACGGATGGCATGTATTGCCCGTTTCATTACGTATCATCCCAGGGTGGCAGTGTAATCAAGGCTTTCATTAACATAAAGAGAGCTTACACTTCATCTAGTAACTCTCAAAAAGAAAATTTGCAATTAAAATGAAATGTGGTCTTTAGGTGCAATGCCAACATCCCGAGCTGTGTGTGAGATATACTGAGGCGAGGAGATAAAGCTGCCGAGCACCACCAGTCAATGCAAAACTAATTGAATGATATGGCCAATTGTTTTGACACTATTAATATTTAATATAAGGTGATTACCCTGCTGGTACTTCTTTAATAATGTACATAATAGCTTAATTCTGTTTCCTTGCTTGTACAAGCTTAACACACACACACACACACACACACACACACACACACACACACA